>WWET01006089.1:34472-45916 GCA_011038615.1 Limnodynastes dumerilii
GCGGCTAAGTAAATGAGGGTGGGGGGACATGCTAAGAGGCCATACGCTCCTGTGTGAGCGTATGGCCCCTTCCTTACGCCGGGCGATGCTAGGGTAGCCTTCAGCCTGCGTAAGGAAGGGGCCATACGCTCGCACAGGAGCGTATGGAGTCTTAGCACGCCCCCCCAGCCTGATTTACTTGCCTTCCCCCGCCCACCAGGAGTAATGTGAGCATTGGGACGCTGGAGGACGTCCCCTCCAACATCTGCCCGCAACATCTGCCCGGCGCATGCGCATTAGAGCTACGGCCACCGTACTAGCGACGGCGGCCGTAGCTCAGGATCAGGCCCATTATTACTATTAGCTATTGATAGAGCCTCTGCGCTGCCTTATTTCTTTCTTTTTATGTAGCATCTGTAGGTGGGTTCCTACAAAAGGTGAGCTGCGTTGACTCTATATAGTGAGAGCACCGTTATCTCTTTACTTGAGTTTGGAAAGCCTAAAACGGAAAAAGTACGAGCGAGGGGAGGGCATACTTGAGTTTGGAAAGCCTAAAACGGAAAAAGTACGAGCGAGGGGAGGGCATAGTGATTACGATAGCGTAAATACGCTGCGCAAAGTAGGCCTGGATCCGGCCCATAGTCTTTTTTTTACATTGAAGACAGAGCTTTGAGGGTAACTATAAAGTCTCTGTTCATTACATCATGTGCCATATGGTTTGCATGGTAGTCTCGTTACACTGTAAACAGTCTGCAGAATGATAAATCATTAATAGCAGACTGAAGAATAAAACCAGCAGCAGTTTATTGATTTGCTGTTTCTTTATTAAATGTCACCAGGTTATTTTGGTGCTAAAGGAGAAAGCAGCTCGGTAAATGTCAGCCTGTGTAGTGAGACGTTTTAGGGAGAACAAAAATGTAACTTGAGAGAGAAGCAGAAATTGATAAGTGTTGTGAAAATGTCTACTTTAATGTTCAACATAAAGAGCTGCTGACCATGTATTTTCATTGTTTGGATTTATTAGGTAGTGGAGATAAAATTTCAGGTGCAGTTACAAGAACGGAGAAGGAAAGTCTTCCATGCACCAAGTGAAAATCAAAAAGGTAATCCCATGCTGGAAGTGCACATTATTAAAGCTTACTAACATGTCTACGTCTGAAAAACAAGGGACCATAAGCCACATGTGACAAGTTATTTTTTTAATTCTTTCTCTCCTGTCTTCCCTTTCTGTGATATAGCATAAGGGAACATAAACCATGTGAAGCTCATGGTGCTGGGCCTTGGATACTAATGCTAAGCACATATGCTGTGATGGTCGGCAGTTTGCTTGATGCTGCAGTGGAATTTGGGCCAAATGTTCACTAATCATTTTGTCCATTCTAAGATTTAGGGTTGATGCACGTGTAAAGCCCTGAGCAAAAACTACAGTATATAATATGAGTATAATATGTTCTTTGTCCTCCCAACAAAATTGGTATTATTACGCTCATCAGATCTCCCCAAAAAGACATTGTTTACAGTTTTCTATGAATGTTCTTAAATCTTCACAGTTCTTGTTCTTGCATTATTATAAAACCATATACTGTATTCTAGGCCAAGGGATGAGAAAAGGAGAACCAAAAGTCAAAATGGAGCAACTTTTGGTGAGTACACTTTGGAAACAACAAGCATCTTTATTTAGATAATAGGCACCTTTATATTCATGTAACATACTAAAGTGATCAATATATTTAATCATTGTTGACCCCACATGTGAAAATTTGGTTGTCGTGGCAGTTAACCAAATTAACTTGGTATAACGGATCTGAATGAATTGTATTATACAGTCAATCTAATTAATGAAATGTGATTGCGCAACACTGTCAAATTTAATTTAAGTTCTCTTTTCAGGAGTCATCCGTATCAGGGGCTGTTTTAAAGGCTGCAGGGAATAAAGGTGTGTATCTGTGTTTTGTGTGGCCATATTTTGTGAAATATACAGACAGGTAACTTTGCATGTATCTAGTGGTTACAATTGATCAGCATTCAGATTGATGAATATTACATACGCTGTATGACCAAAGGTCTATTCTCATGGGTGTCATTGTGAAATCTCTTCCATATAGTAAGTAAAGACAACTATTTCTACATGTGTGTGATAAACACTAAGAAAACAATGTAAATTCTTTTTCTGTTTCATTTTAGGTTATGTAGATTTTTTTCCCCATGAAATACTTATTTTATGCTACAGCTTTACCATTAAATCATGGCAAAGACATAGGAATATATATTCTCAATATAGTTTTGATATCTCTCTGTGCAATATGTATCACATTACTTCTATGTATCTGCTCCCTTACATATTTATCACATTTCCAGACCTAAAATTAAATGACTTAACCATAAAATAATCCTAAATAATTAGATGTCTCTTGTGGTTCAGGGTATGAAACAGAGCTAGGTGAAGCTCAGAAGCAGGTAGTTCTCATCGACTCTTTGTTGACTATGGAAGGAGGCACCACTGCTGCCCACATGGGAGCAAGGAAACACAATCGTGACATTGCAGAGATGGCAGCTGCAGCGGAGTTGTTACTGCCTCGGGGCAGCTCCCGTGTTTCTGGAACAGTGAGTGCAAATTTCATTTAACATGAATTAATAATTAATATGTTTCATTCTTTTGTCTTAAGGTAGTTATGTCAGGAGCTCCTTCAGCAGTAGTGTGCTGTAGGTTTCATTTATCCCTAAGGGAAAAACAGGAATTAACGGCCACCCCCTCTATATTGTCCCTGTTTCATTCCATTATTTCTTTAGTTTAAGTTGATTAAATAGAAGCTTGGCCTCAGTGCTTGTACCCTTGATTTATTTTATTTGGCGCTGGTACACTTATGGATGTAACATGGAAAAAATTTCTTCACTTCCTACATGGCTACTTCTAATGTTTCAGACCAGTATAAATACCGGATCAGTGTTTTTTGAGGAAAAAATTGTCTTTGATTTAGTCCCTGTTATTTCCATTGGATAGGGCAGCCATCGGATTAGTTATAACCATTCTGTCAGGACTACTGCCTCCACAGCTAATGGGATATTGGAAGAGAGGATTAGTTGATTCTTGCTTTGTCTCTAAATTGTGAAGACAAACTTACTGTCTGTATTGCCCTACTAGCTTATCACCTCATTATAAAGTCAAATATTGGGCAGCATTATATATATATCATGTAATTGTTTATTCCCTATTTAATAGGTGAAAACCCCTGTGCCACCATTACTTCATGGAAAACTTCGGGATTATCAGTTGATCGGCCTGGACTGGTTGGTGAAACAGTACAAGAAAAGCCTTAATGGGATTTTGGCAGATGAAATGGGATTGGGAAAAAATGTTCAGATCATTGCTCTCTTTGCACATCTGGCTAGCACTGAAGGTGAGGATATGTGACTTTGTGTTTTGTTAAGCGGATGTTTAAAGAGCAGTTGTTAATGATTTTATATTTTGTTCTTTTTAGGTGTATGGGGTCCTCACCTGATAGTTGTCCGACGATGCAATGTGCTGAAGTGGGAATTGGAACTGAAACGTTGGTGTCCATCACTCAAAATTCTTTTGTATATAGGAAACCAACGAGAGCTTAGACGAAAGCGACAGGTAGGACGCCTTCAGAGCAGTAATTTCCAAGCCATATTGTACACACTTTGGGCCAGATCCAGACCTACGACTGCTAGCGTATTTACGCTCGCCACAGTCGTAAAAACGCTGTTTTGCATGTTCTGCGCGTGGCAGATGTTACGACCAGAAACTCTAAACGTGCTTACAAGACTACGATCAACAACCTAAATACGGGCGAAGGGGCGTGCCAGACATACGACACCCGTAATTACGCTTCAGAGGTGGGGTGAGCTATTTATATCTTACAGTGTGGCTGTACCTGGGTGCTTAAGGGTGTTCAGCCATTATGGGTTACAGCAGTTACACTTGGAAAAGTTAAGGTAGGGTTTGGCAAGCGTAAAATGGTAAAAATACGTACGACCGAGGGGAGGGCATAGTAATTACGAAAGCGTAAATACGCGAAAAAGTAAACGTAGGTCTGGATCTGGGCCTTTGCTTGTAAATGTTATGCAGCTTTGTAATTTTGTTTTCGGTACTTATTCTAGAGATGGCAAGAGCCCAACAACTTCCATGTCTGCATAACCTCTTACAAGCAGCTGTTCAAGGGTCTCCAAGCCTTTATGAAAATGAGGTGGAAATACCTTGTCCTGGATGAGGTTCATCAGCTCCGAAATATTACTGAGAAGCACTGGGAAGCCATCCTGAATCTCCCAAGGTTTGATTAACTTGCATGTACTACATCTAGAAAATGTTATGGATACCATGCATTGGTTTGAGTAATGTAAAAGGTATTTAACACAATAATATAATGAAAACATGAGCAAATATAATGTATATGGCATTTCAGGCCCGTATGCAGAGTACCGGACGTATAACATATACGTCCGGTGTTTAGCGATTTTTACTACTGCGCATGCGTAATCATTTTTTAACGTAATCTACGTATCTTTTTCTTACGTAGATACGGGCCTCAGTCTTTATTAGATGATTAAACAATAGCCCATGCTGACTTGCACAGTTCTTTTTTTAAGGATTAAATCCTTTACTGAAGAGAAGCATAATATATAATATTTATTTTATTTTTATTTTTACACAGCCAACGCCGGCTGCTTCTCAGAGACACTCCATTACCACACACGTGGAAGGACCTGTGGACCATGGTACACTTCCTCATTCCAGGCTTGTCCAGAGCATACTTGGACTTCCCAGTAAAGGATGGCAGTGACCAAGACCAAGAATACAGGCATACCATTTCCATAAGACTGCACCGGGTTAGTAAGCGACAAATAAAACAAACGTTTCCAGTAAGAACACTTTGTTATAGAACAATATAGTTTTTAGCATTTGATGGAGATAAGATGGAGTTGTGCACCATTCCCTCAGCTGGGATTAGTTGTTTATGGCATTGTTGTATTTACATTCCTGCAGCTGGTAAGTAATTTTCTATTCATTGAGCTATTTATTATGAGTGGCATCTGACTGGCTGATGTGGCTGTCTAGCTGGGCATAATAGCATGGGAGGTCATTTTAGAAGTAGTCATATCATTTTGTGTGAAGGTTTTGTCACTAGTAAAATAAAATAGGGATGCTTTAAAATGCCTGACTTCACACAACTAGTTTCACAGCTGCTATATGGTTCAACCATCTTTCATATGAATGTATTGCTGTCATTCTGCTTTTTCAGTTTTTTTTTCTTTTTATAGAAATTGAGTGATCAGTTTTTTTGCATTCATATATTTTGAGTAGAATAGAATAGAAGACCTTTGTAATACTTGCTTTCTCTTTGTATAGTAAAACTTGTCACTTTCAGCTTACTTGTTTTTTTATTAATCGTATTATGTTGCCTGGCATTCCATAGATATTTTCTCATGATTGTGTAAATTATTAGCTTGAAGTTAAGGGAAACTAGTAAGATCTATAAAATCACTTGAAAGTTGCAGAGTGTTTAAAAATAGTTTATTTTTTGCATTATTTGTCTGTATGAGTTGATTTACCTTAACGTGAGAATTGTTGTTCTTCCAACAGTCTACTCAACCATTTATATTGCGTCGGACTAAGAGAGATGTGGAGAGACAGCTTACTAAGAAGTCTGAACATGTTTTGAAGTGTCAGCTGTCAAATCGACAGAAAGTCCTGTATGAGGATGTTATGATGCAGCCTGGGTAAGAACCTTTCTAAAGGACGGAGAGTAATATGTTTGTTTGTTTTATGTTCTGAATTTACATATTATTATTATTAACGTTTATTTATAAGGCGCCACACAGTATCAGCAGGGCAAAGGTTATTCTTTAAATAAGTTTAAAGGAATTTACTGATGAATTAAAGAAGCTTGTAAATACTTGCACTTACATTTGTGTTGGAAAGTTTCCACTTAAAGTTTTGTGTGTTTTTAAATTTATTTTTAAAATAATTTTACAAAATTTTCTGTAATTGAATAGAACTCAGGATTCCCTAAAGGGAGGCCATTTTGTCAGCGTTCTTCATGTCCTGACTCAGCTACAGAGAATTTGTAATCATCCAGATCTGGTGGATCCACGTTCTGGATATTCTTCCTATGCTTGCAATGCTCTGCACTATGTGACCGCCTCACTAGTACTGCGGGCCTTTGAGTATGACCCATGGAAGGTGAGTGATCTGGATGACTTTTCAAAGCACTTGTTTTTTTTGTAATTATCTGTCAATTTATCTGCACATCAGGGGATGTTGTATGTATGTATGTAATTTAGAGTAAGGGATAACAATCCTTACTTATGACCCTTCTCCTTTCCCCCTAAAATACTATTGTTAGTGTGTGTAGTCTGTTCATATTCTTTCATTGTTGGAGGCTGGTGTTTAGCCTACAGAGGACTCCGTAGGTTCAGTTTTGTTACCTTATATCCTATATTCATGAATCAGATGTTATGTCCATTGTTCCTCGTAACATTTATAGTAATACAAATTCTCTTTATTAAAACAAATATCAACTAAAGCAATTTAATAGTTGTGTTAAGTAATGATTATTTCATGTTGGTATTCCTATTCTTTACTATTATTTAAAAGGACGCTTTATTCTGTGTTTTATTAAGTACATAAAACAAAAGTATTTGAACAGTTCATAGTTTCTTTTCACATAGGCAGGTAAATGTTCTGTGTTTTTACAACTGTCTATTTTTTCATCCAGAGCACCGACTTGTTCCTGTTTGATTTACTTGGCTTAGAGAATGTAATGACTCGGTATGAAGCTCAGTTACTTTCTAAACAGAAAGTAACAAGAAAATTGATTCAAGAGATTTATAGCAGCCCTGATCCTACACCTCGGCCCACACAGGCTAAAATCAAACCCAGCAGGTAATTAGCAAGGAGATTTCCAATTACTGTCTCCTTAAGATAAAGCTATTGCCATATAAATATTTATCCTATATTGTGATCTTGTAGATTGTTTGAGCCAGTCCTCTATGGTCAGAAACCAGAAGGGCGTTTAGTTGCTTTCCCAAGTGCTCCAACAACAACAACACGTGTAGTGACAACTACTACAGCCACTGTCACCCAACAAGGACAAGTCAAAAAGTCACAGGTCACCACACCTACTGTTCCTCAGGGAACTAAAGGTAACGCTTTTTGTGGTTTGCGTATACCAAGATAATCATAATCAATCTAATCTCCTAAGCATGTATTATTGTAGTATGGGGTTTTATGGAATTCTGTAGTAATTGGTATAAAATTTCTGACCCTCTTTTTGTGGCTTAGATACTTTCCTATAAAATATGTTGTGTGTGATGTAGATTTTTTATGTCATTCTTTAAAGCCAAGTTACTAAAAGCTGGCGACAATGGCACAGGATTTTTTTTGCCCATGGCAGCATTTTGATCGTTTTACATTCTCATTTATAACTCATTATTATTAAATATTTCTTCAGAAATGTCTAACTTCATGCTGACATGTCAAAACTAATGTAAATATAATGCACTCTTGTATTGTTGGTATTTGCTACATGTATAGGGCAAAAAACATAATAGAAAAATATTAAAATATAATAAAAACAAGTTTGTCAAATAAGCTTTAAAATCCGTTTCAGCTGTAAGATGTCATTTTAGGCGAGACAATTACTGGGGAAATGTTTTTTTTTTTTTTTTTTTTTTTAATAACACTTTCTTATTTGAGCATTTCAAATAATAACAGTGGGCCGGATTCAGAGCTCCGGCCGCAATGTAATTGAGGCCGGAGTTCTGCAAAAAGTGCTACTGCGCATGTGCAGTAATTTTGGAGCGTAATCTACGTTACTTCTTGCAACGTAGATTGCGTACACGCGGTCTTTAAAATTTTTTTTTTTTTTTATTGCTTTGCGGCCGGAGCTCTGAATCCGGCCCAGTATTATCAAGAGCATTTCAGGATACAGTCAGTGCAATAGCTTATAATTCACAATACACTTTACAACTTAGAGTCCAGAATACAGGAATGATCTGATTATAGTACATCTCCAATTTAATGTAGCTGCATAGAAAACATAAATAAACGAGCTAAAGATCATCCAATGTATAATACTCTACAAGATTTAGAAGCATTATTCATAGCGACAGTTGTATTAGCTCAGTAAAAAGCGTTAAGCATGTAACGATCCCTATCCAGGCGACCCTCGTGCAGTAGTCGGGAGAGCAGGATCTTGGGATGACATTGCAGGTGTTTCCAGCTGAATTGGTGGGTCCTCTAATAGAAATCTAGTCTCGTGCCATCTAGTGTTTATAAAACATTCATGTATTCGAGTTTTAATGGTGGGAGGTAGTGTTGATTTATTGACTCCAAGTATGGAAGAATCTTTGGACTCTTTTCTCTTTAGAGAGTTCCATTCTGAAGAGATAATAAAACTTTTCTCGGAATAGTGTTAATGACGGATACATTGTTGGAGTACACATTTTCTGGCTACTGCTGAGACAACAATAAGCATATGTTTTGCTTTTTTAGAGATAGTTAATGTCGAGTCTAAAACTCCCAAAATTGCCCATTCTGGAGTGAGGGGTGCAGAAATGAACAGATGAGTTATGACAAAGGAATGGACCTGCTTCCAAATCCTGCGTGCATGTGAGCAGTCCCAGAAACAATGGTATAGTGTTGCCGGATCCTCCCCACATTTAGGACATTGTGCAGATCCGATAAACCCATTTGAAAACGTCTATTTGTTTTCAAAGGTTCTTCTAAAGATAGGTTTGGAAAAATAGCAGTCCAGTATGCCAGACCTTGGTTTAATAAACTATGATGTAATGTATCTCGCAGATACTGGTAGTTCTGTGATATGGCCCCTTGTGGGGTGATTGCACTAACATGTTATCCGGGTCATTGGACCAGTCCAGGGGTGAATACTGGGAAAATGTTAAACATGAGTAATTTGAGGTTTTTTGGCTTATAAACTGTGATGGAGCTGGAAGTTATCTTGTTCAAGACGCATGCAGGGTGCCTATAGAACCCACTATTAAGACAAAAAAAAAATCATTGTAATATTATATATATTATTGTTCTCTAATTAGCACTGTAACTCTCAGTACCCGTTTCTCAAGGTCAAACTTCCCATGCCTCAGTGGGTGCTCCTAGGCCTCAGGCACCAGCAGCCTTTGCAGCAGCTACTTCAGTAAGGCAAACAAGTCAGGCTCATTCACAGACTTCTCAGCATGCAGTCCAGCACAGTGTTATGTCTCCAAGGCTGGTGCTCAGTTCCCAGGCCAGGCTTCCAAGTAAGTTTTTTTTATTTTTTGCCCATGAAGACTTATACTGTTATAAAGACCAGTGCATATACTCATGACGGAATACACTAACCATTTGATGTACATGCTGTGAATTGTAATTTGCCACAGCTTGTTTGTTATACATAAAGACGTTTTATCATCTCTAAGGCATGGCACTGGAAGAAAATACATATTTTTTTATCTTTTTTTTTTTTGCCTTGCTGCCTCTTTTGGTTTATTCACTCCCTTTCCTCATGGTAGGGTCTTTTCGTGCTTCATTATCCTTCCCTCAATATGGGACTATGAACTATGGTACAAGACAGACCAGCTCTGCTGACTCAGTAGACTTTTGAACATGTTACTTGGTTTGCAGCATGGGCTTGCAAATAGTCTTCCACTTACTTCTGGAATGCCCTGTTCAGCGTTCAGAAAACTGGCTTTGCAATAGTTGCCTTCACAGATTACTACTGGCACTTGGTTTGTTTGGTAAAGAACCAAGTATACACATTGCACGCTGTCATTAGCACACCCTGGACAACCACCACCATTTGCCATAAATTTTGCACTCACTTTGTTTTTGTAACTTCATTTAAGTTATGTCTGTGTTACAAGCCGGTCTAACGTTCCTGTGGGAATGCTGATCCTTGTGTGCACTACCTGTGCCTCTTGGCAGCCTTCATCAGTACCACATTGTGGAGCCATTAAGGATGTGCTGAGCCTGATTAGGTTCTGTTTTTTGTTTACTGTGTAATCCGGATTTCTTATCTTTTCCTAATGGCAAGATACGCAAGTGGACCAAAGTTCATCTTTATCTTCTATCCTTAAAATAGCCTAAGCAAGACTGTAATTTAAACTATCACTTTGTTATTCGATACAGTGCAGATCCCTCTTCTTCAGTTATGTTTTTAAGAAGCTTCTTTCAAAAGTTAGCAGTGGATCTTTGTTATAAAGGAGGAGAAAGGATAAGCCCCTCAGGGCTTGCCTCGGTGTCTGAAGGGATGAATTACCTTGTCAACACTACAGCAACTTTTGGAAGGTTCCCTTGTTTCTTACACAAGTTTTTTTTTATACCTGTAAAGTTGGTGGGCAACAATTGTACCACCTGGATTCGTCGGGGCTCTGCAGTCTCTTAAGCAAAATTTTTTAAATCGACTTACCTAATGTAACCCTCCAAACTGTGGTAAAGCGTAATTTTAGTTGCTCTTTGATCACATTCTTAAAGCAGACACTAAAGACTAAGCATTGGTACCGTGTCCTTCATGAGTTATAAGCAATAGACCTCCTTGTGCTGCCTATAAATCACAAGCTCTCACTACCAATGTTCTTATACACTGCTTATGTCAATGTTTCAGCATTATACCTTCTTCCTCTAATGCTGAAACCCTTCTTTCATGTCAAAGGTTTTGCTGATCACATTTTGGAGAGGTACAAAAGATAATTAGTTTCGTATAAATTCCAGGATGAAGTTCCAGATAAAGCATTGGCACAGAGTTTGTGTTCATTTATCTGCACAAAAAAATTTACATTTGAGTTCCATTGCTGAATTTAAAGGCACCTTACCTTTTAGGCAACCTCCTTTCCTCTTGTTTCACAAAGATGAACTTGTCTTTCACACTCTTATCCTTCAAGAGTTTGTGTTTGCTTCCTTTGCAATTCACTTGCCACTGGTTTAAGCTGAAATGCCAGTGTGCTTATATATTGAAGGGAATTGTTAGTGGCCCCAGGGCCGTCGCGCAATGCTCTCAGCGTGGGCATGTAGCGCATCCAGGCGCCATGCTGGATAGGCACCGCCGCTCATCCTCCTGCTTCTCAGAGCTGACATTTAGCCAGATCTGTGACAACTGTGAGAGCCAGCGCTGGTCCTTAATACAGTGACGCCAGCCTGTGCTGTAGGTAGATGCTAGATCCAAGTGGGCTAAAGGACCTCTGCTGTCACCTGATCAGAGGGAGGATTCAGTGTTTCCTCTATTTTCCTGTGCCAGGCACAGCAGTGTGATTATAATATTTATTAAAGAGGAGGGGGCAATTTTTTTTTTGCAGGGGGGCGCCAGACATGCTAGCTCCAGCTCTGAGTAGCCCGTTTCTCCTTTTCCATCGAGTTACTTTTTTTTTTACTTTTACATTTTCCCATCTGTGCTCTCCACTACATTAATAAGGCTCATCTATTCATTATATATATATATATATATATATAT
>WWET01006089.1:47237-67152 GCA_011038615.1 Limnodynastes dumerilii
TATAAATGTGTGTGTATATATATATATATATATATATATATATATATATGCTTATACAACTGATATATAAATTAATTTATAGACTGAGTAAGCAATCTCTATTATATATATATATATATATAATAGAGATTGCTTACTCAGTCTATAAATTAATTTATATATCAGTTGTATAAGTATATATATATATATATATATATATATATATATATACACACACATTTATATATGTTCTTTGCAAATTTATTTGTGAATTTAGGAATCTTCAGAGAATAAGCAGCGTTTGCTGAAGGAATGCCTGATACACACATTTATATATGTTCTTTGCAAATTTATTTGTGAATTTAGGAATCTTCAGAGAATAAGCAGCGTTTGCTGAAGGAATGCCTGGACCGTATTTTCACCTTTAATGAGCGACGTTGTGGAAGGGCTCCTATGTATGGGTCAGACTTGATATCGCTCTTCTCCCTGAACTCTGCCCACAAGCCACCTTCCCTGCTGGACACACAGTGGCGCTGGACTGGATCAGTGAACTGTGCCCTCTCCTCAGAGTCCCCTGAGAACTCCAATGATCCATTGCAAAATCTTATCTGGAGCCCAGAACAACAGAAAACAACCCTGGAGCCTCTTGCTAAAAGGTGAGCTGAGTGGTTGCTTTAACTGTATTATCACAGGGAATTGTTTTGGGGTGTATCTTTGCTGATTTTCTATTTTGGGCTGTGCTTGTTGTGGAATTATTTATTAATAGAAAAGAAAATGTGACTTTAATTGTCTAATAAACCATTTCATTAGGTTTGTGGATGTAATTCTTTAAGATATTTAAAAATCAGTTGATTGCACTGTATATGTTGTTTTGTCCTGTCGTGATGTATGCTCTAGGTATGGCATTGTCTTTATAAAGAAGAATTAATGTACGCTGATAGAGAAATTGTTAGGTAGGCAGAGGCATGGAGTGTTTAGCAAAGTGCCAAGAGCCATAAGAGTCTAGAGTTCAACAGTAATGTATAATGCATATCATTGGGTTGCATATATTTACCACATGTGCCGTGTTTGAGGACCGCATGTAATGTAACACTGCAGCCTACAGCAGGTAGGGGCATGTACAACCTCTCAACGTTTGTTTCAAGTGGATGCTCTCTGAGGAACACTTTGTGAATTTCAGGGGGCACTTCTAAAGAAAACAATCATTGTCTATAGCAGTGCTGAAGAGATTCTTTCTGTGTACTACCTATATAAGTGAGGAAAATATGTTTAGTGCTCTGTGACTCAAAACGTTACTAAAACACGTCTCTCATCAAAGTGGGTTGTCTTGTGTTGTCAAGTGTTTTGTCTTTGAATGTAGATTTTAATGATGTCTGGTTTTTTTCAGGACACTCTGTGTGGTCCCTGCTGTGGTCGCTGCTCCTCCTGTTCTGGAAGTGCCGCATCCTCCACCTATGTATACTCACAGCATGAAGATCCTGAGTCACAACCTGAGGAAACAGGCAGTTCCTTATATACAGAGCCTGAGGGAGAGAACGTCACCTCATTGTGTGCAGACTCTCGATCTGCGGCTTATTCAGTGTGATTCAGGTAGATTGAATATGGCATAAAATATAATGGTCTATTCATTTGTGAAGTATTTTTTCTTGTGAACTAATTGTGTATCTGTGCCAAATTGTTTGTACTTTACTAGTATTTAATATCCCCTTTTGGGTCACTGAAGTTCATAGCACATCTGGCAGGGTTTTCTGAGTTCCTCCTAACACTTACATAAGTACAAGGCTTGGCCTGTTCTGCTGGCAAATGTAAATGACTTGCATGGGACAAGTGAAATGGCCAGATGGATTGGGTATCATTAATCCTTGATAAAGACTTACAGCAATGTGGGCGTGTTCCACTCTTTGGTGACCGTGCATGCACTTCCGTGTTGGAACACATTCTAGCAGCGCAGGAAGTGTACATTGTTCACTAAATGGGTTCTGTGTAAATTGCGCAGTAAGGGCTTCTTTATGCACTTAAGTTCTACGCAGGTTCCCAGGACAGCGCCTAATTCTTAAGGTAGGGTAACCCCTCGTACATGCAATTGGAGTGGTCTCCCCACATCTGTATGTGGTTCGGGATACAGCGGAAGCAGAGGTCTGGATTCTGTCAAATGTGTCCCTCTCTCTTATGTCAAATTTTCTCTTATATAAATTGTAACTTTATGGAAGCCTTACAGTGCTTGCACCTATTTGTTTTGTTAAGACTTTATTTGTAGAAATGATTGTTTATATATACTATTAGTATATCGTGTTAGAAGAGTCTCATGGCTTCTACAGTTTAAAAGCTATTTATTGTAGAGTGACTAGTTATTTCCAGGGATTGTTTCTATTGTGGATATAGTCATAAGAAAACATAAAAAAAAGGTTTTTCTTGTAAATCTTAGTTATTCTTCTCAATTTACACTACACCTTTTCTTCTTATCCTTTTTTTGCAGGGAAACTGGAGGCTCTTTCCATTCTTCTTCGGAAGCTGAGATCTGAGGGCCGACGTGTCCTGATTTTCTCTCAGATGTTGCTCATGCTGGATATATTAGAGATATTTCTTGATTTCCATTCCTTGCCCTTCCTGAGGATTGATGAACATGCTAGCTATGAGCAGTGCCAGGTGTGAACCAGTTTTTTTTTACACTTGACGCGTGCAATAGAATATGAAGCTGTATGTAATTATTTTGGGTACTGTTTTCATGTTATTCCTCATCCTTACTCCAGGGTAATTGTTATCCATACATTCCCTGGCATTACTTGAGGATATAGCAATTGCTCTCATGCCACCTATGGTTGCTCTTTACCACAGGACTTGCCATGTTGAGTGTACACATAGACATTTACTTTCTTTTTGTCATTATATCTTGTGTGGAACACGTATCACTATTACTTTATTGTCTTTCAGGACCTGATGAAAAGTTTTAACAGAGACCCTCGCATTTTCTGCATGCTCTTGTCTACGCACATCCACTCTTTGGGGGTACACCATGTAGAAGCAGACACGGTTATATTCTATGACAGTGATCTAAACCCTGTGATGGATGGGAAAACTCAATCGTGGTGTGATCTTATTGGCCGAGCAAAGGACATTCATGTGTATAGGTACACACCTTTTCTTGCATTATGCCCTCCCAATACATATGCTATCAAAGCTGTATGAATGTTGTAGAACATTTAATAATAGTTTAAATGAAGCTAATTGCACTGTAAATTTAAAACACAGAGGATTGATGGTATGTCAATGGGAAATACATGCATGTGTGTAGCGTTACTCATACGCTACTACCAAAAAACAAAGATACTAATAATGACATCAATGGTATCGCTTGTGAAATAATTCTAGTTCCTCTTCGCTCCTAGGTTGGTGAGTGCTAATTCTATAGAGGAGAAGTTGCTGAGGAATGGCACCAAGGATCTAATCCGAGAAGTAGCAGCTCAGGGTAGTGACTATTCTCTGGCATTTTTAACTCAGGTTTGTACCGCTGAATCTCACCGTCATAGAAGCTCATTATTATTATTATTTTCATAGTATCAATTGGTATTTACTTTTACTCTTTTAGCAAACTATCCAAGAGTTGTTTGAAGTCTGTTCTCCAATGGATGATTCTGGATTCAGGGTAAAAGCTGAAGAGTTTGTTTTGCTATCCCAGGAACCATCCCCTTCTGACATAATCACTCCAAAGGTTGCTAAGCCATTTGTTGAGGTAAGAAACAGAAAGATGAAGTTTGACTCAAGGAAAAGACCTGAATCGAGCTAAAATCAAATCTTGTATCAAATCTAATCACTATCTTGTAGTGTGACCTATTATTTTATTTTTTCAGTATCGTCCATTCATAGCAATTCCATAACTGCAATGGTACTTTTGCTCCCTAATTTATAGCCATCATAATATTAATCATAATCCTTTCATCGTCTGTAGCACATCAGTTTACAGTAAAGATAAATTACAAGTATCATATAGAAAACTTCTGGGGCTAGATTTACTAAGTTGTGAGAGGAAAAGTGAAGATGTTGCCTATAGTAACCAATCAGATTTTAGCTCTCACTTTCCTATTACATACTAGAAAAGGTAAGTTAGAATCTGGTTGATTGCTATGAGCAACATCTCCACTTTTCCATTCCGCAGCTTAGTATAACTGGCCCCCGGAATGTTTTTCCTACATACTATGGTACAAAATATTACATTAGTCATATGTAGATAAAATGCTGTTTTTACCACATTGCAGTCAGGTCACTCTAAATCATGTTTTCAGGCACTTGGTAAAATAGAATTTGGTCAGGAAGAAGATGCTACTGAGTGTATCGAGCAAGATGCTCCAATGCCAAATGCTGGGATCTTCCCTTCTAGTGAATTTATAGAAGACCAGGAGCCTTCTCAGTTACAAGAGTTATCTGATGTCATGCAGCAAGTAAGGAGTTTAAAGTTTAATTGATAATCTGCTAATATGTCTTCTCCTTGTTAATGTGTGTTGTCATGCTGTAAATGTTGTGGTTTTTATTTCAGCTGACTCCAATAGAAAAATATGCACTACATTACCTGGAATTTTTCCATGTCCACAGCATTGGTGAACCCCCTGGAATTGTTGAGGTACTTGCTCTGTCTGTTTATATAGTCTTGAATAGGCAATGCTTCACAGCTACCATGTTCTGTATATGTTAAGAACTTTTAATACCTTGCCTAGTAACAATTTAGGTCTCTTGGCAAAATAATCCACACCATTTATAGTAATTTATTCTGCTACCGCCCTTTTAGCTCATAATTTCATGTTTGAATTTATATCGTGTGAGATTCTGAAAACATATTTAACAATTATGATCTATTTGATTATTAGTAACATTTTTTTTACCTTTTTATATACAATTTACAAAGGTAAACGTCTAACGTTCAGTTTTTAAAACAGAACTGCTAATAAATTATATATTTGTGGAAACGTGAGTTAGAGAAAAAAAATCTATAGTTCTCTGTTTGATGATGTAAAGACCAATCTTCTTTTATGCATTCTATATATATTCACAATTAAATACAATTACTGTTACAACAAATGCTTAATATTTTGTTTATTTTTAAATAGGAAGAATTGGCCATTGCCAAGAAGGAGTGGGACTCTCAGCACCTCAGAGAATTAAAAGACAGGATGCAGTGGGAAGCCGAAGAAGGTGATGACTTGCTGACCTACACACGAGAGGATGCCTATAATATGGTAATACGAGGCAGGGTTTCACTACAAAATGTATTATGTTATAAAGGAAATAGATAAAAACAGCTGTCTGAGTCAAATGGGTGCTTTGAAAAAAATAGATCCACTAATGTATGACCATGCTGAAAAGTGACTTTGACTTGTCATGATCAATGTGCCTACATGCAAGGGGCCTTTTCAAACAATGCGGAGTGTCAGTTTTAAGCTACCTGCTTCTTTACATCTGCATTCAGGAAACTATAATTGAATAACCCTCAATATGCCAGACAAGAACCTGATGCCAGCAATTGTAAGCAATAGACGTTGCTTACATACAGTTGATCATTTAGAAAATAGGAATTTATTTACATTAAATAATTTTCTCTTTAAACATGGGAGCACTAAATTCGTCTAAGTTATAAGACCAGGAATGTGGTGCGCTCCTACACGTTACATATTTTCCTTAAAGCTGCCTCCTTTTATAACAACAAGTCTCATATAGAATATATTGTAAACCACTCTTATTTGGAAACTGTGCCTCTGGTTGCATGCCAGTACCACAGTGCCCCTTATTGAACTCCATTGTACACAATCACAATATGAATATAAATCTATATATTTTTTTAATTACAGCCATATATAACTTTTACATTTAAAAATGTATTTCTAATAGGATTTTATTTATGACGGACCTGATGGGCAGACAGAAATAATGCCGGTGAGTTTTTTCAGTCTGTTTATTGTATTTGAAGAATGTAGTTACTGCTTGCAATGTTTTGCTTCAGCATAAAAATCCCTGTGTCCTTAGTTAAATAGTAATGTTTTACAACTTTTTAATATCTCATAGATCTGGACCCCACCTACTCCCCCACAAGATGAGAATGACATTTACATTGATTCTGTGATGTGCCTGATGTATGATACCAACCCCATCCCAGAGTCTAAATTGCCTCCAGTTTATGTGAGGAAGGAGCGCAAAAGACACAAAACAGATCCAGCTGGTAAGGTTCTTTTTTGCTATTAATAGTTGAGTTTTCCTTAATGTGGTATTAGATATACTGTAAAGGCTAATTATAGAAAGTTACATGTTCTAGTTTCTCACCTAAGGTATTTTTGTGTTAGCTGCAGGTAGGAAGAAGAAAATGCGACATGGGGACACTACTGTCCCCCCACGTTCCCTGTTTGACAGGGCAGCCCCAAACCCGCTTAAAATACGCAAAGAAGGGAAGGAGCAGAAGAAGAATATTCTCCTAAAACAACAAACACAGTTTGCTAAACCACTGCCAACACTGATAAAGCCGGTCATGGAGACTGGTCCTGACAATCCAGAGTGGCTCATTAGCGAGGACTGGGCCCTGTTGCAGGTTAGACCTCTTTAAATGTTTACTAAAAACCATACAGAGAAACAATTGCTTGTAATTGATGTTTGGATGCCGAAGTATCATTATCTTTGCAGATTTGAGATAAATTACCATATATTGCCAAATTTGGAAAAATGTCATTGTACTATAGGCTAGTGAAAGCAACATTTATGTATCAAAATAGCCATATGACTGGTACACAAACTGAATTAAACATTTGTAGAAAAATATAATTTGGAATTTCAGTTTACACGCTATTAGCAGAGTGATTAAAATGATGTATTATGAAAGTGCATTTGTTTGATTATTACCGGTTTTATGGATTGGGAATTATTTTGCTGGTCCTGCAGGCAGTGAAACAACTTTTGGAGCTCCCCCTCAATCTCTCAGTTGTGTCACCAGCTCATACACCAAATTGGGACCTGGTGAGCGATGTGGTGAACTCCTGCAGTCGTATCTACAGATCATCGAAACAGTGCCGGAGCCGCTATGAGAACGTCATAATTCCAAGAGAGGAAGGGAAAGTACGTACTGAATTTATGGATTCTCATTTTTCTCATAGGCACATAATGTCATATTTTTGGAGTTATTTATCTTCATTCTTTTCTGTTCGCTAAAGTCATGAATATTAAGCATGCCTTGGTCCTTATATCAGCAGTAGATAGCGTGCTTTTTATATATTTTTTTTTTATAAGGCAGGGATAACCAATCAGTAGATGGTCTAACTGTCATTCATAAAATGGCAAACAAGCTCTGGAAGCCATTTTTACAACTCCTTACATTGTTTTGCAGTTGCTGTATGATATCAGCCCAAAGAAGAAGTCTGAGAACATATTCAAGGTATGTTAAGGTGTAATTCTGAAGAGAATGACTTGCAGTGTGTTTATGTTTTTAATAAATCAGTTAAGCAAAGAATCTTTGGAAACTACAAATTCACACGTCCATAGTCACTGCTTCAACTGACCTGATATGATTTTCCCTTTGATTTATGAAGAATAAACCCCTGAGGACCAACCAGATCTATGCACAAGATGAGGGATTATCACACAGCCAGTTGTACACCACTCGTTTTGACCTGATGAAAATGACAGCTGGGAAGAGAAGTCCACCCATCAAACCTTTGTGAGTGATGTAGCGTGTACAATGCAAAATCAAGATAATTTACAGCAATGGTTACTTCATGTAAAACATAGAACATGATTATTAGTAATGTGACATTTCTTATCTTGAATTGTGGTTGTCTGTTTCAGGTTAGGCATGAATCCATTCCAGAAGAATCCCAAACATGCATCTGTTCTGGCAGAAAGGTAATATGACAAAAATGTCTTACTTTGCAGTATATCAAGCGGGAAAATGATCATGTAAACAGTGTAATACTCAATCTTTCATCCTTATGCATTTGGTTTATTTTTTTGCTAGTGGCATCAACTATGACAAGCCCTTGCCACCAATTCAGGTGGCCTCATTGCGCGCTGATCGTATAGCGAAAGAAAAAAAAGTAAGTGTGTTCATTCACAATATTTTATATGTACAAATGTAGATTTATAACTCTATATCTTTAACATAAATTGTTATTTAAACCTCCTTTTTTTGTTATGTTTTAAAGGCTTTGGAGCAAGTTAGAGCGCAGCAGCAATCTGGCCCTTTAACACAACAGCCGCAGCAAAATGGACAGACTGCTCAGCCATCAGCAGTGCAAGCAGCCCAGGGTCAAACGCCAAGTCCAGTGGTTACTCAGGCACAAGTTGTGGTTCAGCAGCAACCTGCAGCTAAGGTTCCCAATGCTGGCACTACTTCCATAAGCACTCCAGCCCTTCTTGTAAGCCATTTTAAGATGTATAAAATGATGTGCTCCTATATTTGGCTTCTCTGTATTTATATAGTATACATATGTCACGGAATTGTCGAGCAATGGATTGTGCAAGTATTTTTTTTTTGTAACATAATAGTTTTAAGTTGTTTTTAATACTTTTTGTGGGATATTGTTAAAGGGGTTGAGCTACTTTCCATCAATGATTGATGTATCACTGTTTTGCTGTTTTATACATTATGGTTTTTAATCAAAACAATTTGTGAGAACCGATTTAATGAATTGTAGCACATAGAGATCCTGTATAGCATGTTTCAATAATAGTCTGCCTGGAGCTCTTTTAAAGAATACAAATCCTGAATGACTTATTGCATAACTAAGTCCCATGTATCACACAGGGCAGAAAAATGGCAGTAAATAAGTCAAGTTTATTACCTTGTGTCAAGAGGTATATTTACTGATATGTGATTTAGAGCTCCGTGTGCTTCCGTGACATTTCCTTTGCATCACCATATATCATACGTTTTTATTTATTTGCTGGGATAATTGTACTGAGTAAACTGGTGTAAGTTAAATGTTTTGTTTGATAGGCTGGCACCATCAAAGCTGCAGTACCTGGGACCAGCATAACCACAGGTAAGCGTATATTTAACACAGAATTCATTCTTAAGCTGTCTGCACAGTTTTTCTCATGATTATTGTTCTAATTACATGATATATGAGTGTTTGGAATGACATCTTGTACTTGTGTACACTGCAACGACAATGCCTGAACATTTTTGATCACATCTTTTAAATGTCCCAATTATAGTTATGAAACGATGGAACAATGTCAGCAGATGGTGGAATAATAAAAATTGCAGAGCTGCTTGTATCAATGTAGTGTGTATGAATGAATCGATATGTTCATCGAGACTTTTAGTTGTAGAATATCTTCTACTAATTAGAGATAGCTGGAGCTTTGCTGTATCCGATATTTTGTGCGTTGAAAGGTAACCTGCTCCCTTTGAATGCACGAACTTAGCTGCTAACGTTACATTAATTTTATGGCACATTCCCCACATGAAATGGGGACGTTGCAGAAGTCAGGATACTACTTAAGGGCTGAAACACGCCCCTAATGTACTATTTAATACCTCCTACCTCGCATAAACACCATTGTCGTAAACACTTCCATTACAAAAGTGTGTAGCAGTTTCCACTCCTTGCAAGTGGAAAATGACAGTCTGGATACAGTCCATAATTACCAAAAAAGCAAAAACGTAGAGTTTCAAGAAATATATGCACACTTACATGTACATGCATTCTTTGTCATAAATGAAGAATAATGTAGCGTGCCCTTTGCACTGTAGATTTCATTCTGAAAAATGTTGTTTGTATACTTATTTTATTTATTACATATTTTTACAAAGTATTTTATTACTTCCTGGTAAATTTCTTTCTCTGAGTCTTATCTGGGGGTCACTGCACTATGAGGTTGATAGGAACTGGTGGGCACTAAACAGTTAAAAGCTTTTGACTGTGCTGGCTCCTCCTCCCTACAATTCCTGTTGAAGCCAGTAACTTTTTTGAAAGCTATTAAGGAACACATTGTCCTAATATACAACAGACATACTAAAACAGACTACCGTCTGAGAAAATTATTCCCAACGGGAAGCATAACAAATAACTAAACAGTTTAATTATAACTCTAAACAGAAAAGTGAATAAGAGAACAAAATCCTTTTTGTCTCTTTCATCTTGGAGACACTGCAAAATGAGTATGTCTTAAATCTGTGCATAAGGGAGGGAGATCTAAAGCAAAGCGTAACGGTGGACCACTCTGCTGAATTCAGTATTCCTAGGTGTGAACACCTGTAATGTATAGAATTTAATAAAGGTGTGGATGGAAGACCAGGTTGCCGCCCGACACAGCTGTTCTGTTAACACGCCTTGAATCGCTGCCCAGGAATTGCTCACCGCCCTGGTAGTGTTAAACGTTGTCTCGATGCTCTCATGATGGCATGTAATTATTAGGCAGGCAAGCTTACCCTTTCTCTGGACCTGGCCCGCAACTCTTGTTGAAGAATTTTTCAAGGCCTTAATAATATATGATGATCCTGATAGGGAAGCTTCTGTGGAAGCTAAGATCCGCTCTATTAAACAAGGCCGCAGGTCCGCTGAAGAGTTCGCTACAGAATTCTGTTGATGGGCTATTGATTTTTGTTGGAATGACCCAGCTCTGTGTATACAGTTCTGGGCGGGCCTTTAGGAGCAAATAAAGGACGCTCTTATTCAGTATCCTGCACCTCAGACTCTGGACGATGTAATAAAATTGTCCATAAAGGTTGATGGGCGTCTGAAGGAACGCAAACAGGAGAAAGATTTCTCCGGACTCTCTTCATCCAGGCAGTTCCCCTATTTCACCGATGAAAGAAGAACCTATGGAACTAGGCTCCTACTATTTACCCAGGCAGGAAAAGAGCTTCTTTGGTTTCTGCTAGTACTGTGGCCGCCCGAACAAACCTATGCCTGTGGGAAAAGTATGAGCCAATTGTACGTGGAGGAGAGGTACACCTGGAAATTTATTTGATTTCTTCCTCCAACTCTTTAATTGTTCCAGTTCATCTAGACCTTGTGTCCGGACTTAAAAATGTCCCTGCCTTCACTTACTCCAGCGCAGCAGGGAACTTCCTTAATTTGGACTTTGATAAGTACTTGGGCATCCTTATTAGTCCACTGGATCCATCTATCATTGCCTTCAGGTTAGACGGGAATGCCCTGTTGGGGGCCTAATTACTCTCATCACCGAACCTTTTAATCTGTTAATTGGTGCCTGTCACACGGAGTCAATTTAATTTTTCCTCATTCAGTGCCTGAATGCTCCTTTTAATTTTGGACCATCCATGGTTGTTTTTTTTGTTTCTAAAAAAGATAGATCCCTTCATCTGTGCATTGATTATGCTGTAGCTACGGACGCCTGATCCAGGGCTCCCTGAAAAATCGCAAAAATGCTGTTATTATGCATAGGTCTGTCGTACTTATTGCGGCGGCCGTAGGTCTGGATCAGTCCCAAAGAAACTATGATGTCGGTAACTGGGAACTGCTTGCCATTAAGTTACCTTTCGAAGAATGGAGACACTGGCTGGTGCACAGGCACTATTTGAGGATTCTGATCGCCAAATAGAATACGGCTTTGTAATTGTGTACCTGATCCAGCGAGCGATAGACTGCTTAGAAGCTAGCCACCTTTTCTTCTGAGCATCATAGAGAACAAAAAGAGGGTCTGTCTAATGAAGAACTGCCGTTTGCTCCATAGAAGTCTTTAGAATCTTTACCATATCTAGATTTTTTTGGCAGAGTCTGCTCTCTAGAAGAACTGCAAGCTGGAATGACTATCTTCTAATTTAGATGGAACCTTGATACCACCTTAGTCTGGAATGAATAATTAGTTGGCAGCACCACTCTATCATGGTGGAAGACTAAGAAGGGGGGTTTATAGGCGAGTGTCTCCAACTCTGAAACTCTCTTAGCAGATGTCTTTGCAAGAAGAAAGGTTATCTTCAAGTAAGAAACTTAAGGTCCACCAAAGATAAGGGTTGATAAGGCTCTTTCTGTTATGCTAAAAGGACTAAGTTTAGGTCCCACATAGAAACTGGAGCCACATAAAGAGGCTGAATCCTCAGAGCTCCCTCTAAAAATGTTTGGATCTCCAAGCCGAGATCTGGACCTTCAAGGAACCCAGTTTCCTTAAAGGTCCAAACTGAATCTTGAAGTGTGAGCCTGTTTTGCTTCACACCATTGAATGTACTTCCTCCAAATCCTATGATAGTTGGACACTGATACTGGCTAACAGGTCCTCATCATTGTCTCATTAGCCACACCGTTAAAGCCACACGAGGTAGGTCCTGATAGAAGGGGCACTATTCTGCCAGATCTTCAGAGGGAGATGCCATCAGTATGTCTGAAAACCGCACCTAGTGGATTAAAGGTAGAGGGGGAACTACGTAACCCAGTCTGAAGTTTCTTGGGGAGTTTAGTATGTCTAATACTTTTAGGGGGTCCCTTATCCTAGCTATGAATCCTGGAACCTTCCTATTGACAGGACGCCATCAGATCTAGATCTGGAAGTCCCCAATGTTGGACTATCTGGGAAAATACCTGCTGATTCAGGGCCCATTTTCCCGGACAAAGAGTGACTTAGGAAGTCGGCCTATACGTTCTCGACACGTGGCATGAAAACTACCAAGATTGCTGTGAAGTGACTTTCCGTCCAGAACGGAATGCGTACTGCTTCTCTCATGGCTAAGGCACTGTTAGTGCCTCCTCACCAGAATTCCCTGAATGAAAGGACAGGCTTTGTTATCCCTGTTGTTCCATCAACCCTGAAGGTGGTAATTTAGGATCACTGCTCCCCAACCCTCCAATTTGGAATCTGTCGTCAAGATGGTCCACTATAGTGAAACTAAGGATCGAAAGGTGCGAGAGTATGTCATACATGATTATCTCCTAAAAAGAGTTCCAATCAGGCACATGTAGAGAAGGACTGAGGGCGAATGAATGGCCAAGACCCTCCTGACTATGTCCTGGAGTTTCTGGACCTTGGTTTGAGGAAGGAACACATGTTGTTGACAGGTGTCAAACATTGTCCCTAAGAACACCATCTGTTGGCTTGGGAGTAGATTTGACTTGGGAAGATTGAGAATCCACCCATGCTCTACTTACATCTGGTGGGTCATGTCCAACTGGTGACATAAGATTTCTTGTAATGGAGCTTTGAGAAGAAGGTTGTTTAAATAAAGAATGATTGTGATTCCTTGAGAACGCAATAGAGTTATTACCGCCATGATTTTTGTAATGACTCTGTGAGCTGTGGCTAGGCCAAAGGACAAGGCCTGTAATTGTGTCTTCCCAAGATTGCAAACCTCAGTAGGGACTGGTGACCCTCCGAAATTGTTATGTGAAGGTACGCATCCTTTAAATCTATGGAGGCTAACAATTCCTCCTCCATTTCCAATATGACTTAGCATAGTGATTCCATTCGGAATCTTGGGATCCAAATGCAGGTGTTCAGGTCTTTAAGATTTAGGATGATGGGTTTTAAGGAGTCGTACCAGCTTCGATTTGAATAGAAGCCGTTTGTCCTTTGCAGGATAGGAACTGACGAAATTTACCTTTTGAGCAAAGAGGGAATCCAGGAAAGTTAACTGAGCCCTGACAGCTTGATCTTGAGGCGGAGCCAAAGCAAGAAAACAGTGAGGAGAGGGCTCCCAGGTCTATTATATAAGCTCTATTAATGATCCCTAAATCCATCGGAAGAAAGCCACTTGTCCTGAAAGAAAAGGAGTCTGCCCCCTACCTCCTCTGGAGGACGAAACAGATGGACACCATCATGCGGTTTTTCTGGGGCTTTGGCTTATTTTGGACAAGGAGTCAAGGATTGCTTGCCTTTTCTGGCACTTCCTCTGGCGGGGTGGAAGCTAGGAGACCTTCCCCGAAAGGACTGTCCTCTGGTGTTAAAATTATCCCTGACCGCAGGGTGAAAAGATCTGGATTGGAATCTTCTCATTCCTCTCTGGCAGGAGGACGACAAAAAAATAACTTTTTTCGTAGCCTGAGTAATCATATTATCCAGCTGTGGGCTAATAAAAGAGAACCTTCAAAAGGAAGCTCTTCCAGACACTCTGTTTTCTGCATCCGCAGACTTAGATCAGAGCCATAGTGCCCGTCTGGCAGCTACTGAGCAGGCGGAGATCTACCGCCATGAAATCTTGGGCTGCTTCACAGAGTTAGTCTGCAGCATCCCTAGTCTTTTATCCCAGAGAGATAAGGTCAGTAAGAGGAGGAGGATCTGCTTATAGACCCAAAATTAGCTGTTCCTCCCATACCTCCATAGCTTGTACAACCCACGTGGGGCGAAAAACTCCTCCTGCCATTAATATAGAATTTAGGAACGCCTCTAGACATCTGTTGGTGGGTTCTCTAATAGAAGCGAAACCTGGAATAGGCAGAGTGATCGGTTTAGCTAGTTTAGAAACTGAAGTGTCTACTTTAGGAAACTGCTCCCATACATATATATCAGCCTCTGCCCACGGAGAGGCAAACCTACAAGGGAATGACAATTTTTTTGTCTGGAGCTTGCCAGGCCTCTTGAATAAGTGCTGATAACTGGGAACCAGGACTAGGCAATTTTCAGAGATAGAGAGAGAGAACTGAGAAATTGGGCAAGAGTCCTGAGAAACTTAACCTCAATGCACAGGACCACTTAAGGAGCCTGCTGTTGAGACAACAACTGCATCAACACCCCAACACTGCAGCGGATTGTCCCAAAGAAGACACCCATGCGGGCTCTCCAGCGGCAGGAGGACAGAAGGGCTATTAGCAGCAGCAGCTGACCAGATACCAATTTAGTCTTGCATTTAGCACAAGTAAAATAGTTTGCCATAGGCACCTTAGCCTTGGGTTCCTTTCCCTTATGTGACATAATGCCTGATTCAGACTTAAGAAGGAGCTTGAAATGAATAGAGGAAAGTTACACCTGGGAAAAACTATGTTAATTGCAGGGTCAGTGATTAAGTGGTTAATTGTATTCTTTGCATGCAGGGATATATCGTTGAATTTTTTACTGCACACAGATACTGACCAGCTTTACTATGACACTGTTATTTAGATTTGGGCCAGGAAACATCACCTCTTAACTCTTATACTGTTTGTAAGAGATTAAATATGACTTCCCTGCAATCATCATGGTTTAACCAGGAGTAACTTTTCCGCTCTTATTTTCAATCTCTGAATCAGGTCCATAATGTGTGTGTATAGAAAAGGGTAATATGGTAAAAAAACAAAGCTAAGGAGGACTCTAGAGAGCCTTGAAAATGTGGTCTAAAGCTGGCCACACACTAGAGCGATTATCGGCCCAAGCGCACAATTATCGTGGATTGGGCCAAATATCGCTCTAGTGTATGGTACAGATTTTTTTTGTAACTAGCAGTAAAACGTGCCAAAAATTCTTGGCCCCGATTATCTCATCTCATGGTATTCTTGAATGATTATCGTTTTTCGTTAGAAAAATCGTGCTGTGTGTGGCCATTTTCGATAATCATTCAAGATTTCCATGAAGAGAGGGCAGAGCGCTTCAGAACCCCACACGCTGATAGGCTGCAGCACTGTGTCCTCTCTCCCTCTGTCTGGGTATACAGCGCTGTAGCCAGACAGAGGGAGAGAGGACACAGTGCTGCAGCCTATCAGCGTGTGGGGTTCTGAAGTGCTCTGCCCTCTCTCCTTGGTAATCTTGAATGATTATCGTAAATGCCCACACAGGGGATGATTTTTCTAACGAAAAACGATAATCATTCAAGAATATACCCAGACAGAGGGAGAGAGGACACAGCGCTGTATACCCAGACAGAGGGAGAGAGGACACAGCGCTGTATACCCAGACAGAGGGAGAGAGGACACAGCGCTGTAGCCTGTCGGCGTGAATTTTTCATTGATCATTTTATTTTATTTTTTGCAGCCAACCAATAAACTGGTTGCATGGGTCTCCTGTCAAGATTGACAGGAGACCCAGCCAATCAGTGAGAGACTGCAGTCAGCCAATAGGCTGGCTGCAGGCTCTACAGCAGAGATGATCACCCCCAGCCTCTTTCAGGGTATGGTGCCAATATCGGGACTTTTCCCCAGGGGAAAATCGTCCCATTTATCACCAGCCACATGCTGGGAGCGATAATTGCTCTAGTGTGTGCCCAGCTTTACTGCTAGAGGCAATAAAACAAACGGCTTCAGCAGGGGTTGTAGGGAGGAGGAGCCAGCACGTTTTTAACTCTTTAGTGCCCACTCCTGACCAGTCCCTATCATTGTGCAGTGTTCCCCAGATGAGATAAAAGAGAAATACTTTTTTTTTTATTAGCACATGCATAAATTGTCAAGTGATTATGAGACGACGTTATACAAGGCACAGGTTTTTTGTCAGTGAATGTATATGGGATGATGTGATCCACTCTGTAAATTATAAGGATGTTTTAAACAGCCAGGAAACTTTATGACTTTCCAATTTAAAATGTAGGCAGAATACTTTTCTGTAGGTCAAAGATCTCTGAAGTGACTAGTAGTATTTGTTATTGACTTTCATTGGGGTTTGCTATTCCCAATAATCTATTCCAATAAAGACAGAAGTTAAGTACTGTCAGAACAGACGATACAGATGTAGTTTTACAGGACTTTTACCATCATTTGTGGTGTTGAGACATATACAAATATGTACAGTTTAAATTGATGTTATATTAATCTATCTCAATAGACTTTTAAGTTTCTAATGTATCTTTAATAAGTATATGTAATAATGTAAAATGTTTAATCTAATATATTAATAATGCCATCTTTAATAAGTATCAAAACTCTTCCATTTTCCTACTCAGGAACAGTCACTGCAAATGTGCTTGTGAACACGGTGGCAGGAGTGTCTCCTGCCACTTTCCAACCCCTTAACAAGCGACTGGTATCTCCAGTGGTAACTGGCACTGTTGCAGTAAGTAAACTTGATCAACGTCCAATGCTATCCAAAGTTGCAAAATTATGTTGTATCCTGTAACTTCAAATGATGTATTGTCAGTGTTCCTTTGTCAGGTGAACATTCACAACTTTCCAGAGCATGTCCTTGTCACATGTTCCCTTGGTTGGGACATGTATGCAGATTCCTTTCAGGTCACACCCTAAATTGATTTTGGTTTCATAATATATTTAAGTGAGACTTATAAACAAAGATATTGGTTTATACTGGATTATTAGTCTGGAATAATTAACAGGAAGAAGAGATGAGATTTTTATACACAGCATATAAAATGAAGGAGAAACAGCGATTAATTTCAGTAATATCAATTGAGTGAATCAGTTATGTATTATTTTTACACCTTAACACTGTTGGCCACACCTATATTCTGTATGTATTCTAATACAAACTGTCATTCATTTCTACAGACTACTGGCACAGCAACTGGGCAAATGGTTCAGCAAAGGTCTGTAGCAACACCAACAGCTCCTACAGAGATGGTAACAATAGCAACCAGTCCAGGTGTACGAGCAGTCACAGGCGGGGCAGTGGTTTCTACTAGCCTTACCCCTATTCAAACCCAGGCCAGGACTATTGTAACCCAGGTGACAACAGGTACATAAAAAGGTTTTTCTCTTTTCCAATTTGTTTTATTTTCCCATTCCAAAGTTTGTGGCAATATGAAAACTATAATATCTCACTGGATTTAATGCAGTTTTGTCATAAAATCTGTTCTTTAGTATGACCCAGAGCTCAAAATGGTGTGGTATTTGATAGTATACCATACCATCACTTCTTCCACTGATTTCATTGAAAAGCTATAAATCTCCATCCTCTTTTATTATTTTCTTTGTTTCTATACCACCACTCCTAAGTTTCCACTTAGACCAGTGTTGGCTAACCTGTGACACTGCAGGTGTTGTGAAACTAAGAGTCCCAGCATGCCTTAACAGCAAAAGCATAGCAGATACCTGACAAAGCATGATGGAAAATGTAGTTTTACAACACCTGGAGTGTCACAGGTTAGCCAACACTGACTTAGACCATTGATATGACCTGATATGAACTGCACTGTTGTCAACAACTAAATATTTCTATGCTAAATACTGCTATCCAGGAGGAGACTCTTCATGCTAGTACAAATGATAAATCTTCCCCTGCTCTTCCTACTTTCACACACCTAGATTAGAATTTAGTTTGACTCATGTTAATCCCATGACAGTAACATGAAGATATTAAATTTGATTAACAAACAGAAATTATTTTCTTTTGATTTATCCCTTATTATTTTATCCCTTATTTCCTTTCAGAAGAGGACAACTTGCCTCTTGAGGTTTTTTTTTGCATGAATATTTAAGTCTTTCCTTTTTAGATCCAATCTCATACTTTAGGGCATAACAGTGGGGTACACTGAGCATTAGATGGTCATTTTTTTATCACCATTTTTCTATTTATTCATCTTATATGCTATAGAAGGAAAATTAAAAGCAAAAGGCAAAGGAGAATTACTGATAAAGTTAATGGTTGGGTGGAGATCTTGTGATTAGATAAAATAAAAAAAAATGGCGCCTGGTTTGATACGTGATAAAACATAGCACAGAGCTTCTCTCATCTTGAGCCTACCTATAAAGAAATTCTACAAGTTAAAGTTGTTACAGTTTTACTAAATGTTATATTGCGGGCTGTTTTCTTAATATAGTTCACAAAGAAACACCAAACTGCAAAGTTTTTAGTTTTTGATGCAAATCTTGCTTTCTTGTTTCTTAGCCACTACGACTGGGGTTCAGCTAGCTGGTAAGACCATCACCCCCGCACAGTTCCAACTTCTCCGGCAACAGCAGGCTGCACAGGTGCAAGTTCCCCAGATACAGGCCCAGACACAGTCCCCTGGGCAAATAAAGGCTGTTACAAAGATCTCTCAGGTATGTATTTGTATGTATCTGTAAACTGCTGTAAGGTAATTCATGAAGGAAAGGTACCTATGTACTGTCCTGTTTCTCCCTTCCTGTGTATTCTTTATATTGTTATATAAATGATACATTTGGGCATCAGTCTGCCAAAAATCCTGGCTAATTTATACAGCCTCAATATCTCAGAGGTTATACGGGGGGTTTACACTGAGCTAGAGGGATGGCAGCAACTCCTGGAAAGAGCAAGTTTCATTTAAAATGCTCTCTTTTCCCCAAGCTGATGTACCCACTGCAAATGCTACCTCAAAACTAAGGATGTACAGGACCTTATTGGGTTATTTTTCGGGAGCGGGAGTCGTCTCAGTGTAGGATTAATTATGCTCCAGCAGCCCAAAAATAATGGTGGCATAAATTCTCCAAATATCCTCTAATAATTTTTTCTATTCTTACATATATCAGGTATTGGATCCATTAACAAAACATATAAACTAATGTAACAATAAAAAATGTGTTGTTTTTTTTAAATCCGATACTTGCTTGATAGGATTCCTCCACCAACATGACCAGGAGATCACCCAATAGGTCAGGGATAATCCACTATTGTAGCCACTGGCAAATTATAGCATTTACTCCACCATAAATATAAGTTAAATGCACACAAATCTCTATTCCTCCAGTGCAGGGGTAACCACAGTTTTCAATATGGCGTATCAAACTACCACTTCACAGGGTGTAGAAGGAAGGACATACTGATTGGTGACCTGCAAGATGTTGCATCTAATACCCCTTTTACATCACCACGAAATACCCAGGATTTTCGCCAAAAACCTGGGTCTTGGCAAAATCCCGGGTATTTCGTGGAGATGTGAAAGGGGTACTTCCGGTGTCAGAAGACCCGGGAATTCAACCCGGGTAAAAAAAAAAAGGGTTATTCCCGGGTCCGACATGGGTAGGGGTGCAGTGTGAAAGGTGCTATCCGGGGTTTTCAACCCGGGTAGCACCTAACGCACTTGATTGGTGCAATTTTTTTTACTGTTGCCCTGGCAACAAGTGTTGCCAGAGCAACGGTAAACAAATTACTCTGTCTGATGACGACAGGGCAGACCCGGGTCTCTGAATTTCCC
>WWET01006090.1:0-27759 GCA_011038615.1 Limnodynastes dumerilii
CATAACTATATCATAATACACTGCTACAGCTTTAGATTATTCTCTTTCAAAGCACTTGCAGTCATGTATGCATATTGGTCATTTCATTGTTTAAAAAAACTGTAATCAGATACAAGTATTTCGATTCTTTTGATTACTTAGCAGCTCTGTGAGCATAGCACTTTAGGGGAGGTCTGGACTAGGCCTTAACGCCGAGCTGGCTTTAGTCTGATGCCGGGGGCAGAGTGTAAAACTCTGCTCAGGCATTTTGTAAATATAATACACTTCATTTTAATGCGATAGTGCCAGTTTTGAAGTGAAAAATGATCTTTGTAAATAGACCCCTAAATCCCATCTTGGGTCTTCCTCATATCCCAATATGTCGGTTAACATGCATATTTCTCAACAATAATACAGAGCTACTGCAAAGACACATGATAAATATGATTGGCAGCACAGTGGGTGTGCAGAGACTTCTAAAAATACACCATTGTGTCTAAACCTTACTGCGTCTATCATAATTCATTTTATACCACCAGTGAGATAAAGAAACATTTAAATATCCCATCAGTAATTCTGAATGAGTTCATTATTTATACGTCTAGCAAATACTAGATTATTTAGGAGCTTTCTGCATTAATATGCTGCTTATTTAATGCTAATTAATCTTTGTTATTGAAAAAGTTTTTCCTTGACAAGTCAGAATATGTCCCTTTGAGGAGACACTTAAATAAGTCAGTTAAATGAGAAGCTTAAGCTTTATTGATGAACTGCTTTTCTTCTGAACAAACTATTTTGTGTTCTTTAAATAATCAAAGACTGTGATGCTTATCTATTAAGAAAATGCCCACCATTTTACAACAGACCTAAGCCTCAAATATTTACAGGAAGAATCAAATGCATAATCTGCCATATACCACCCCCGTTATCCATGTTAATGGATTTTAATCTTCTTCTCCCCAGGAGAAGTAATTCCACAGAGACGATTAACACATGTAAAAAATAATCTTCATAGCAAATTGAGCCATGAAGTCTGCAAAGTTAATAAGCTGAAATGTCACAAGAATCAGAGTAGTTGATTTTTATTCTTTGTTTTTGAATTGACTGAAAGAATATAGAACAGTTTTGTGGAATATAATCAAGTGTTAGGTGCACTCAGATCTGATTTACTTATTATTCTTATTCTTCTTCTTATTATTATTATTATCGTCGTTTATTTATAAAGAGCCACAAGGTGTCTGCAGTGCCGTACAAAATACAACAAAATACAGAACAGACATATGGGGTAGGAATGAACAGCATAGTATATATTAAATACAATATGACTATAAAAATATCACAAAAATACAATAAAGTAAAGCAAGCACAGAACGCAAGGCAAAATGCGAGGTGTCAAGCTTGGAAGATCAGGTAGCAGAGGACAGAGCGCAGAGAGGTTGAGAGGGAGCCACCAGGTAGGGATTTGGTAAAAGGGTAGCAGAGGGAGACAAGAGGGTACAAAGTGAGGGGGGAGTGGTAGAGGAAGGAACAACCCTAGGATGGAGGGCTGGAGGAAGGAACAACACTAGGATGGAGGGCCCTGCTCACGTGAGCTAGCACACTATGTGGGAGGGAAGAACTAACAGAAGACATATTAAGGGAGAAGGAAGTGGACTGCTGGTGTGAGTGGAGGAGAGGGGGAAGAAAGAGAAGGGATAGATGAAGGATGCAGTGAGGATGCAAAGTGGAAGAGGGGTAGGCTATCCTTAACAGGTGTGTTTTGAGTGAACGCTTGAAGACCTGCAATGTGGGGGAGAGTCTGACTGAAGAAGGGAGGTAATTCCAGTGCAGAGGTGCAGCATGGGAGAAGTCCTGGATATGGGCATACGATTTGGTGATCAGTAAAGAGGTCAGACAGTGCTGGTTAGCAGAACGGAGTGGGCAGAAAGGGGTGTGCATGTTGATGAGGGAAGAGAGGTAGGGAGCAGTGGATGAGGAGATGGCCTTAAAGGTGAGGGTAAGGAGTTTAAAGAGAGGTCTGAAACAGAAAGGAAGCCAGTGGAGGGTTTGACATAAAGGAGAGTGCGAGGTAGAGCGGCGTGAGAGGAAGATGAGCCTGGAAGCAGCATTGAGTATAGATTAAAGGGGGGCAAGACGGGTGAGCGGGAGACCTATGAGGAGGAGGTTACAGCTGTCGAGGCGTAATATGACTAAAGAAAGGATGAGGTTTTAGTAGCTTCATTGGTGAGGAAGGGAAGGATGCGTGCAATGTTGCGTAGGTGGAAACGACAAGAATGAGAGAGGGCACGGGTGTGTGGTAAAAAGGAAAGTGAGGAGTCAAGGATGACAACTAGGCAGCGAACTTGAGGGGATTAGGAAACAGAGGAATCACCAATCAAAACACAAAATCTGTCACCAAAAGACGCTAATGTACATACAAGTTTTCAATTTTCAATAGTAGTCCCAAATCTTACAGGTAGTTTATGGAATGTTCACAATAAAAAAGGTGTTCTGCAAATTAATAAGCCTGTTCTATTTCAAAAATCTTGGTTGTTGATCTCCAAAGTTCGTGAAGGATATTAAAAATAAGAATGGACAAGAGGGAGAATCCCTCATCTAGATTGTTTCACAATAGTTGCCTCTTGGACTGTGTTTTTCTAAAGTGGTTTGTATGATAAATAAAAGTAATCTGCAACAATATATCGGTAACGTGGAGCGTCTTTTTGGGAAAGAAGAAAAACTACACATATTGCTATATACAAAACGTCTATATGCAAAACCCATTTCTATGATTATAGTGAGACAGTTTTACACTATTGGAAGGCATGGGCGGGGAGAGGAGAGTGTTAAAGGTGGCGAAGAGGCGACGGGGGTTGGATGGTTGGGAGATGATGAGATATTTGAAGAAAATTTGCTTGGCTTGGGCAAGGGCAGAGCAGTAAGAAGAAAGGATGAATTTAAAGTGGAGGAAGTCAGCAATGGAGCGAGATTTGGGCCAGAGGCGCTCGGCGGTGCGGGAGCATTGTTTTAGGATGCACGTGATCTGAGAATGCCATGGCTGGGGGTTAGAGTGGCAAAGGGAGACAGAGGAAGGGGAACAGGCAGAGTCAAGAGAAGAGAGGGTGGTATTGTAGAGGGAGGCGGCTTGGTTGGGGCAGGACAGATAGGTAACGAGGGAGAGGAGGTGGTCAAGGGAGGAGCAAAAAGGCGGGGATGTCGAGGGTGCTGATGTTTTGTCTGGTGAGAACGCGTTTGGGTTTGGGGGGAAGGGGGGCAGGAGAGGAGAGGGAGAAGGAGAGGAGTCAGTCTGAGTGAAGACTAGGTTAAGGGACTGGCCCTGTATGTGGGTAGGGGAGGTGGTACATTGAGTCAGGCCAAAGAATGAGGAAATAGATAGCAGTTAAGAGGTGCTGGAGTGGGAAGGGTTATCAACGGGAATGTTGAAGTCACCCAAGATAATAGAAAGGAGATCAGAGGAGAGATAGTGGGTGAGCCAGGCAAAAAAGTTCTCAAAGAACAGTGAACAAGGGCCTGGGGGCCAGTAAATGACAGCAACACAGAGGGCTAGGGGGTGGAAAAGGCGGATGGAGTGGATCTCGAAGGAAGATAAGATGAGCGAGGGCTCAGGAGGGATAGTGCGGAAAGTGCATGAGGGAGAGAGGAGCAGGCCGGCACCGCCACCATGACGGTCGCCGGCTCTGGGAGAGTGAGAGAAGGAGAGAGAAGGAGAGACCTCCATAGGCACGAGCAGCGGGCGAGGTGGTGTCAGTGGGGGAGAGCCATGTTTCGGTGAAAGCTATAAGGTTAAAGGAGTTAGAGATGAACAGATCATGTATGGCTGGGAGCATGTTACAGATGGATCTTGTGTTCCACAGAGCGCAGGAGAAGGGGAGGGTGGGGAGAGTGGAAATGTGGATGAGGTTGGCAGGGTTGGATGAGCGTGGAGGGGGAATAGGATTGGGGTGGGGGCAAGGGCAGGGGTTAAGATGAGAATTGGACAGGGAGGGGGTGAGGAAGTGACAAAGGGTGCAGGGTTTAGAATATATGAGCTACAAGTCATGATGTGGGGGGATGAGTGACCTTGAGAGGGCAAGGTGATAGATGTGGAGGGCACCTGGGCAGTGAGATATGGTGATGGGAAGTCAGTCAGAGTATAAATACAACAGGAGTGGTAGGTAAATTGATATCCAAAAATAAGAATAATACAGTAATAACAATGATAAAAATAATAATGAAAAGTCTGGATGTAAATATGCGGTTACAACACTTACTAAGATATGTATATGATAAATAGATAAGATAGAAGACAGAACTTAAAGTAATGTGAATAAACTAGTAATAATATAATATAACAAAATAAAAATAATAATGACTAATAGTAGTGTAAATATTTGTGCACCTGTTTCTGTGTTCTAATTCACCTGATTCTGTTACAAACTCACTTATGTTTGCAAGCTGTTTCACTTAGGATGCAAGCTACTACAATGAGCAAGCTCAAATGAGTTTGCAGCCTATTTATTATTGTTGTCACATAACCTTCTATAAAGACTCCAGACAGCTTTAAATATTTCTAATCTCTGACACAACACTCACTGAGTGGTATCAGGAACATGAAATTGATTATGGAATTTTCAACATGTGTTGATCACAAGATCCCATCTCAGCATCATATACTTCCTAGTGGGTAAAGACATTTATACTATTTTAAATTTGAATAAAAAAAAATGTTTAGGGTAATTCTCAGTTGAGAGTCATCTGTCCTTTAGAATATGAAATATACGTTCTTATAGATAAAATAACAAAAATTAAGTGGCAATCCAAAATACATTTTCTTACAATTTTTTATATGACAAAAAGTAAAATACTTTTTGTCAGACCTCCCAACTGTCCCAAATCCATCTGGGTAGTTTTGATTTCTGGTAATTGTCCTGCTGCCCCACCAGGCTTCGAAAGGCAGGTTTTTTTTTTAACTATTTTAATTTTGTCCCATGTGTCTGTACCAAAGGGGGCAGAGTTTGCATGTAAGTGGGGTGGTGATTGAGCAGAACTGGGCGGAGTTTGGGTAGCCTGGGCTATATTTGTCTCCTTTTCAGAATTGTAAATGATGAGAGGTATATTTTATGGGTGAGTCTATACATCATTGTCCTTAGCTATAAAATTTGACTGTCATTACGAAATTAGTCTGCTCCAAAGACACAGGATCACAAGTCTTAGCAGGTCATATGAAAGCAATAAATTGATGAAGAGAGCAATTTTGTAATACATGACCAGAATGGATGTCCTAAAGCCTGTTTAATATACACGTGACTGTGTTGCCATTATAGTTCATGTTAGATAGCAATAAAGATGGTCAAGGGCTGGGCTGAGACATTTTAGACACCAAAGTGCCACAGACTGGTCAGTAGAGTTTGTGACAGTAGAGGATAGGGTTAAATATTATTTTGTTAAAGAAACTGGTTATGAGGTAAAAGCACAGGAATTGGGGAGGGCAGGGCAGCAGAGGGGATCTAAGGTCTCTTTTTTTTTTAAGTATGGTACTTGCCCACCCACCCATTCCCTTTTCATTTGTACACGCTGTTCAGGTTAATTCTTTGGGCGAGATTTTGGTGGTTTGGTCCAACATTGTTCCAAAAATCACTGCAACTGAATGGCACAATGCAAATTAGGCAACCCTGCGCCCAATATGCAACAACGTCCCTTAGCTGATCCCCAGCGATGGTTTTTATTTTGGACTGTGACCAGTGTAGCTTCTGACTGCTCTCTGCACATCTTCTGCAGGACTGCTGGAAGGTGCTTTCTTATGGGATATAAAAAATTATCACGATTTTCAGATGGCTTAACTCTCCTCTGCTTGTTGCATCTCAGAACCCTGCACACAAAACCATGGATTCAGTGGGGTCTGGAGTATTGACCCCAGCACCCAAAAAAATCAGAGAGATTAAGGAGAGATTTTCCCCAATGTTACCATTAAAATTGCTTTATACGACGCCATGGAAAAATCAAGGAGCATGACTGAGATATTGAGAGAGACAGGGGCAAAACTATTTCTGATTTTTTTTTTTTACATTTAACTAAATAGCATTCTAAGAACTATAATACTGCTAAATAGCATTTTTAGTTTATAGCATTTTATTTATTTTTAGTTTATGAACCAGAAAATAGCTGTTTAGGGAATACTACATTTAAAAATTATTATTAAATAGATCACTCCATCATTGTTGTATAAGAATTTGTAGGAATTCATTGAATCATGTTGAGGTGTTGGTATGATGCCAGGGGACATAAAATTCTGCAAAGAAAAGTTATATGAGATGGTAATTAGGAATCCAAGAAATGGTATGTCAGTAGTTTCCCAGTTTAGCATAAACGTACTATTATCTTTGTAATTTTCTCCCTGAATAGATGTAATTTTAAAGAAAATAAAGAATATCATTAATATAAAAAACTGTAGATCATCCAGGAATTTATCTGAATCAGATCATTATGAAGACCCAATGACATTACGCATATTCCCATTCCTCCCCCCGTCTGATGCCTATGAAATATGCCTTCTGAGAGATGATCTCGTTTTTATTGTTTGTTTGGTAAAACATAATAAAGATAAACTGTTACTACTAGATATGTGGAAATACAAATAAAAACTCAATCAGGAGTGTTTTCTGTATATTCTATCATTTGAACAGCTTGTATCCATAGTTTAGACGAGTGGTTCCCAAACTGTGCGCCACGGCTCCCTGGAGTGCTGCGACGCTCTCTCCGTGGTGCCTCGGAATGTTTCTATTTCCTATTGTATTCTATTCTATTTTTGTCTTAGGGGTGCCTTGAAAAAATATATGGAGACCCTAAGGGTGCCTCGAACTGAGAAAGTTTGGGAACCACTGGTTTAGACAAAACAAACATTTCTTCTATTGTGTAAGGTAACGGGTCGATAATACAGCTGTACAGATTATTTTTGGCAAATTTCATGCAGCCTAAGCCAAATGACTTGTGTTACATATGGTTCTACACATAGTGGGACTTAAAGGAAATTAAAGATATCACACAATCCTTCAGAATTCTATTAGCTAAGGTTAAGTTTACAGATTTAAAGAATATCTGAAGCCCTAACAGACTCAAATCTGTTTCCTGATAAATCTAAATTTCCAAGTACCTACGGAAGTGGCCCCAAGAAGTTGATGTACTGGGGATCCAAAACAAAGTGTTAAGCTGGGCATACACTAGAGTGATAATCCCATCCAGTTGCAGGTGGCCTATAAACGGGAAGATTTTCCCCGATATCTGCGCCACTCACCTCTCCTGCTGGGACTGATAATCCTGGCTGAAGTGGACGGACTGCCAGATAGAAGGCTCCACTGGCATGTCAATATTGTTACGAGCCGCCGCGCTCACATGGCGGCTTGCGGTGTGTGATCCCGGTGCTCTCCTAGCATCGGGATCCACACAACCACTGGTGTCAGCGGCACATGTCTTGGCTGCTGGGCAGTCAAGACACTTACCTGATCTTCGCGCCCGCTGCGGCACTCAGCTGGTATCATTAGTGGCTCCTGTGGCTTACGCATCCTGGTTGCTAGGCAGGCAGTACGCTCCCGTTCTCTTCGCGCCTGCCACGCCGCTCTCCTGATAACTTCAGCAGCTTCTTCCTGTTCAGCCGCCTATCGTTGCAGGGGACTGATCCAGTCTGCCAGTCCTGATTGGCCAGTCCCCCTGTAAATAGTCAGCACTTCCATTCCTCCAGTGCTGGTTATATCGTCTTTTACGTGCCCCAGTCTTTCTGCCTTGTGCTTCTGCCTCTGCTTTTTGCCCTTTGCTCCAGTCTCTTTGCTCCCCATCCCCAGTTTCTTCTTGCTCCTTGCTCTCTTGTATTCTTTCTGTGTTCATTGCTTCTTGAGTGCCCCTCCAGTCCTTGTTTTCCATTTCCCCTCTTTCTCTCTCTCTGGTTTAATCTCCTAGTGTTTTACTCTTACTCTCTACTGTATGCTTGTATTTGTCACCCCTCTGGGGTACCACTATGTGATTGTATGAGAGTGTCTCCTAGTGAGTTATGTCTGTCCTTGTGGTTCCCTTGAGTCTGTAGTTTAGTTTCTGTGTTCCGTGTAGTCTGTCACTAGTCAGTCCCTTCTGAATTAGTATATTCCCGCTTTCTGCTCCACCTGTTCCTCTGTTATCCTTTTCGTATTTTCTCTCTTCTATGAGTTTGGTTCTGGGGGCCACGACCTGTTATTGGGGCGCAGCCAATTCCATCCCCACCAATAGGGGTGAACACCACCTGATAACAAAGACTCCGCGCCCTGGTAAACCATTCTCGTAATTTTCACCTTTCCCTTATCAAATATCTGCACTGATTACTGCACGGACCCCCTATCAGCTATGGCAGGAGTCCTGTGCAGATGGCTAGAAAGTCAGTAGCGTGTGGCCCCTCCACCTCCTGGCCAGAATTTCCCCATCTTACCCCTCAATAATTATTAGCAAGTACAGGCAGTAATAGAACATTTATGACTTTATTACTGCAGTACTTACCAATAATAAAGCAGTCAGAGAGATACTGAAACTCCAGCCAGAAAGTGGAGATACAGGTCCGGTAATGAAACAGCGCCCACACACAAGCTTGAGCGTAATATATTTCAAACTTGCCATACGATCAAATAATCTGAACAGAACATTTCTGGTACGATCATTTATTGTTATTAAAGCTCATTCTGACCCCTCACTACAGCGATAATTGACCTGAATTCGCAATAATTTTAACATCCGGCCATAATAGCTGTAGTGTATGGCAGCTATAGTGATGCCATCATCAGCAAGAGGTTGAAGAACATCTCAATGGATAAATAAAAAGCAAAGTTTGAAGGAAAAACTGTGATCTTCCCTCCCATGACAAACCGCCCTGACTGCCACCAATTGTACTCGCTTCATTTCTAAACATGCACAGTACAAACTCGCGTTGAGATATGCTATGTGTGCAGCCCCTATGTGGCCCTCCACAACTAGAGCCCAAAGTTTCCACAACCACGGCAGCGATAGTTTTTCAGCCAGTGCTGAACAGCTACTATTTCTATAATTATAGAATACATAATAGTAATTGCCTGAATTCCATTCAAGCAGGATATTCTGTTAATGCAACTAGTGAAAAACCCTGGGCAATAGCTGCTTTCAGCTATGTATTTATTATTATTATTATTATTATGCAATATTTAATCTGACAAAGCATTTTAGCCTTTCTATTTTTGCAAATGATACTATGCAGATGATACAAATGCAGATCAAGGCTCAAAGTGAGGGGGTATACGGCGGTATGCCAAACCATCACTTCTCCCACTGGTTTCATTGAAAAACAATAAATCCCCAATCACTTCCATTAGTTCAGAATTTTCATATCACCTCTCTTAAATGTCTATACCACCACTTCTAAGGCTCCACTTCAGCCACTACAGATGCAGATTTTAATATTATCCTTTGTGCATCTATGTTAAACATCAGCTTGAAGTGTATAGAATAAACTGGAATACATAATGTGAATCCGTTCTGTGTTGACATATGGATGGAATTTTTTTAAAATCTAAAGTGGAAAATCAGAATGAGTTTTCATTACATTTGACATTTTGCAATGGAGAAGAAAGTAGCAGGGGGGATAATGACAAAATGTTTTACTCTACCAGATCCTAGTCCAATTAAATGAATTGTATCACATATTTAAAATTCATTCAATTTGTCTCAATTAAATAGATTTTCTACAGCCCGCAGGAGAGAACCACAGTGCTGAGAAAATAAATGAGTTCACAGACTAGGAACATGCAATTTAACTCTGTATACTGGTCTTCTGCATCATCGTCTTTAAATAAGATTGGACTGAATGCAGATTATGAGCACAAATGCACTTCCAGGTCACTGTTGTAGCTAGTAATAATGAGGACAGCTCGGAAGTCAACTCGGAAGCTCTCTGAACAATTTACATACCTCCACCCCTCTTAGTGCATGGGTTGTCCCCATCCTGTTGCAGTCCCCGGTTAGAAGTTCTCACTTCCGAAATAGGGACATCCGAAAGTTCCTTTTTGAATGTCCCTATTTCTAATACTACAATGAGAAGGTTTGTTCCTCTTATAAAGCGCCACTACTGATTGGCGCTGCACACAATGGGCCGCATTTAGAGATCCGTCGGCGATCGGGCCACAAATACGCAACTAAGTGGCAGGTCGGAGCAGGTTACACCCACCAGAAAAAACAGTCACTCCCCTCGCAACCTCCGGCCGGACCTAAACTTCCACCTGCATTGACTTGCCTATCTGGCCCCACTCACTTCCGGCCTTATGTGTATTAGTTGCGTATATTACCGGCCCTAACTCTGTAAGCGCGCCCACTTTCCCTCATCTCAATGCCTCCCCCCGCCCATTTCTATGCAAATCCTTACGTCCATATATTTCCGCCGCACTTAGGGTCGCGGTACTCTCTGCCCGATTCACAAGTCTGTCCCTTAGCCATTTCCGACCTTAACTTCAAAGTAGATGGCGTATCACTATTACTACGCATGCGCAGTTGATGCAAAATCGATCGATCCTAAAAATACGCACGGAACTTTCGTTTGAAACGGATCTCTGAATACGGCCCAATATACTCAAGGGATCCTATCGAATAATGCCCTGTTTATACTTTTTTTTAGAATGGGTGAGTATGTCGATTGGCATACTTCACCCATTCTCATTCGGAAATAATGCCGCCGCTATCGCTGGATCAAGAAAAAGGTGAGTAACCTCTCCGTGCGGGGTAGGGAGGGTTAGGGTCAGGCTTCAGGAGAGGGATTGTTAGGGTCAGGCTGCAGGGAAGGGACAATTAGGGTCAGGAAAAAGAAGAATAAAGAAATAGATACAGCGCTTTTAAATAAAAAAATTGAATTTAATGACACCGGATACTAAGAAAGGTTCTCTATGAATGGTTCAAATAATTACCCCGAAAATGCTTCTAGACTGCTTATGATGTGAGTGTATCTATCTTTCTGGAACATATAACGGGGATTTTTTTGGTTCCTTGGAACAAAGGGAAAAATGCGAACTTATTGATTCTTTTCAAATTGAACGTATAAACAGTTATAGTTTGATATAGTTACTATATCTACTTATTGCTATTATTGTTATTATTATTTTTATTATGTTTGTATATTTTTATTATTACCTTAACTGCCCTACTATAATTATTACCACCATATGTTCTCCCAAAAACTAAATGAAAAATCAACAATGTTTACTACTAAATTAATGTAGATTGAGATTTCAATCTACCTGTATTATATCCATAACGAGCAACCAATATCTTTCTAGTTTTATTCTTGTGAATTATGGTTTATATACCTATCATCAAACATGCTCTATGGAGAGTATGACACTTTTGTGATTCATGTTGTACATGTTTTTTTATCTTTGTATTTGTATGGATTATTTTTATTATTATTATTTTTATTATTTTTATTGTACAGCCGTATCCAGGTTTATGCAAATGATTGGTGGGTTGGTGACTCCTCATGGTGAGAACAATTTTGATAGGTCTGAGCTGTATAGAGCGGATGGAGGTCATTTTTCTGATTTAGGGATGGAGGACTGGATTCACAGATACGTGTGTATAAAGTACGCAGTTATACGCATGCACATAGCAAGGCAACACCCATGACACTCTCCTCTCACACGTGTTGTTGGTGACTTACGCCTCCATAGGACACCCTTATCTTTAAATGTGCATTTACATGCGTATAATACTTACGTACGTGCGGATGTAACTAACCACGCCCTCAAATGGTCATTTAAATCCCCCCACCCATTTTCACGTAACTTTGTCTATACGGATTTTAAGTACGTGCCTAAAGGACTTCCATGCGTAAAATCAACATAAACAGCGTACATAAAAATACTACGCATGCGCAGTTCATCTGATCCTAAAAATACGCGCAGAACTGCACGCAAAAACGTGTCTGTGAATATGGCCCTGATATATTTATCTCTGATTTGTTGGGGACTCTTGATAGGGCTTGAGGGTGGCAGGCGGGGGCACTGGAGGGCGCCTTTGCTTAGCTGTTGAGAAAGTCCCCGGTGGCAGGGACGAAACGCGTCCAGCAGAGAGATTGCCGTCCCACAAAAACCTTTTACTGGATATTTGTTCTCCAAGTTCTCCTGTGTCAAGTTTGCTAAATTTATCCAAGCCAAACCGAACGATCCACCTCTAAATTGAAACCAAAAAGTTCCATCATACGCAGCTGCAATACAAGCCCCTCCTCCCCATACACCGGCGGGATCTCAAGCCGAGGTCTCCACCGGCCAGAGACGGACGCGGGCGGACAGCCACGCTCACCAGTGTTAATTGCAATTGCAAAGAGGGATTTGTCCTACGGACCTTCTATCAACAGCGGTATGTGCCTTGGTTGTTTTAGTCTATCAGCATATTGACACTTAACTAATACTTATTGCACTACGGCATCTTTTTGCATTACTGCTTACTACATTGAACCTGTACAAGTCATCATCACACCTGGGCTGGCCACCCAGAGTGAACTAACAGTTTTTGAGCTTTGCAACTTTGTTTCAAATATTCCAACGGATTTTAAATTGACTTTTAATTTTGAGCATCAGTGACTAAACAGGGGGACCCTTTACAGACACAGTGTCTTTTTCTTTGTATCAACCTATCTCAGCCATTTATTCATTTATATTTGTTTTTTAAATATCTGCTAATAATAAAGGAATATATACAATTTTTATACTAGTGCCGTTCTACATTCTAATACCGGGGCTCAGATCTAACCTCCGGATTATTCATGGTTATTTATTGGGTTTAAATATTTATAACCAAAGAAATTTTTTAGTATATCATTCCAACAATTGTCTTATTTAAAAGCGCTGTATCTATTTCTTTATTCTTCTTTTTCCTTTGTAAGGTAGGGGGTGAACGCACAAACATCCCATACAGCTGCTACTAAAATTATAATTTTAGCGCCTCTTGTATACTTTCTGTGTGTTGTATACAATTATGGTCAGGCTGCAGGAGATGGTGGGTTAGGGTCAAGCTGTGGTAGATGGTGGGTTAGGGTCACCTCTGCTCCGAGTTCCCTGTCAGTTCTGACTATGGTTTTTCCTGTGTATGAAAAATCTTGAGGCCAGATTTACTAATCTGTGTGAAAGGAAAAGTAGAGATGCTGCCCATAGCAAGCAATCAGATTCTAGCTGACATTTTCTAGTATGTAATAGGAAAGTGAGAGCTAGAATCTGAGCTAGAGTTCCTTTTCATTTCCTGCAGCTTAGTAAATCTGGCCCTTGCTTTCAATTAGCTTGTAGTTTCTATGCAGGTGTGATACCTATGCTGATAGGCTAGCTCATGTTTACAAGCCATGTCCTGACACTATACCCTTGCCTGTGATAGCATTAGCATGATACAATAGTGCCCTGAGCTCTTGTTCCTAAGTCCTGTAAATGCTTATCTCTGGTTTGGTTTCGTAGCACATCAAGCTGCAGAACCTTGTTCCAGTTTCCAGGGACAACCAGTTGTGGACTCTGGCCCTTTCCAGACAGCATCCAACCCCATACACTTCTTGATTCCTGTTCTTGGCAGCATCCGGCAGCAAAGTTCTGACTTGGAATCTGTGTCCCTGATTGGATTACACAGTTTTCCATTTTCTTCCTGAGGTGTTCTATATACCTTGCTGTTGCTCACTGTTCCTTGACATTTAAATCAAATCACTACTGTATCCTGTATTTGTTATTATGGCTTCCATTATTTGCACTATTGGACTTTGATTGTGAAACCAATACTGCACACTCGGTAGAACCTGCATATGTTATTATACATTACAATACATATCTATATTCTGTAGTATTGATTTAATCTGTCATAGAAATATAGAAACAGAATTTGACAGCAGCTAAGAACTACTTTGCCCTTCTAGTCTTCCTATTCCACCCACCCAGCACCCTTCCGCAAACTTCCCCTGAACCCACTACCCCCAAGTTACAGAGGACACTTGTCACTCACATCAGTACCCGTCTCTCCAGGAGCCACATTCCAAATTCTGAATGCACACAAACACATATACAATAGGGTTAATTTTCTCAGCAGCCAATTAACCTAATAATATATTCTTGAGTAGTGGGAGAAAACCAGAGCACCCTGAGGTAACCCATGCAGACACGGGGAGAACATACAAAATCCACACAGATATGGCCGTGCGTGCTACTCACTGAGCCACTGCTTCAAGTGCCTATATACACAAACACACCCCGCAATTTCAGTACACAATCCAGACTTCTATACCTTTTGTGGTTCTCTACAGTTTCCGCTGGCAGGAAGGTGCAAGTGCTGGGGGTTTGGGGAGCTAATTTTACAGTGTAGGAGAGCCCCATGCCCGCTGTCCTATACAGACTTCCAAACCATCTCCAACTTATGTGAGGATGAATAAGAAATCTTAAAGTTGGGCCTTGGCCTCATCCATGTGAGAGAAGGGAGTACTCTCCCATGTCCTAGAACAGAAGGCTGAATGCAGCGGACAGTGAATTTACGCAACATTTGCGTAAACTCACTATCAGGGAACATCTGCGCATGCGCATGGCAGATATTCCCTTAGCGTAAGTACTATACTACGTTTAGGAATCATGTACAACAGTACTTATGGGGAAGGGGCAGACCCTTCCCTTACGATGGCTCAATCCCTGCCATATAGTAAGGCCACAGACCTAGTCGTAATATGTAAGGTAGGAATCTGAACACGTAAGAGTGGAGAATGAAGGTGGTATGCACTCCCTGCTACGCAATCATACTTACAGACCCTCGCACTTATGTAATGCATGCGTGGGTCTGGATCTGCCCCATGGTTGGTAATCGCGCCCCACTTTCGGAAAAGGCTTCCATTAACTAATGCGTGCGCTGTACTGAAATGCTGGCTTGGTCCATAATGATGATGATGATTATTATTATTTTGTCATTGCATAATTCTAGTGCTTTCTTTTCTTTTTTGTTCAATACATAAAAATAAGGAAACCATGCTTTGAACTGAGATTGTTTTCTTATATTAAATACAAAAAAATTTAAATTCTTGCACAGCTACATGCTAATTGTTTCCAGCAAATTAATAGAGCTTCTATTGGGAAAATACGCTAGGTTGGATGCTTCTTGCATGAAAACATACCCACTGTTTTAAACAGTAAATATTTCCTTTATATCAGAGGAGCTCCACAGATGCCATAAATAAAGTTCTGCTGTTTCAGAGAAAAATCTGGGATATTTTCCAAAAGAGCAAAAGTCTGGAAAAGCATACAAAATATTGTCAGCAGCAATCTTCTATAAAATGAAGACCTTGTAGATCTGGCAGATTCCTGGCATGAATCCTTTATTACTCTTTAGTCATTGCAAACTACAACGATAACAACAGTGTCCCTGCACGAATTAAAGCAAGACAATTGTTCCGCTTCTCCCATATGGGTTGAGCCTAAAGTTTGAATAAAGAAAAACTTACCAAGTGTGTTCTTTTTATGTTGTCGGCCCCTTCATCATACATTCTAACGTACGGAACTGGGTTCCGTACTTCAGAAGGTTTGCTTGAGTAACATCTGACGCGCACATGCGCTGATGTTACTTTTCATGGGACTTACGCAAAAAACTTGCTTAAGTCCCCTGACCTTATTAGTTGTGGGTCCAGCCCGTACTATCTGTTCCCAGTGGAACTTAAGGTTCGGTAAATACCTAGAGTTAAAGGTCACAACAAAGACAATTCTTAATCAACTATAGTATTTAATAAAGAATTAAGCAAAGTACATGAATAATATTTAGTTTCGGCTGGTAGTTTTTGCTTGATAATGATCAACAGGTTTTCAGGGGCCCCTATCAAGATTGTTGTCAAGCTGGAAAAGGTTAGAGGGCACTTCTGCACTCAGTCAGGTCAGTCCAGACCTTGTGTCAAGTCTTTAGTATGCCGACAACAACAGAGCCATAAATCCCTACTTTATTAGGTTATAATCATGTTTTAAGCAAGCTAATTGGTACGACTAATTTCTACATTCCACACATGCACAGTATAAGCTAGCATTGCATAATGTTAGCATCACATACCCTCTGCTGCCGCCAAGGTACCTTAACGACATGTCTTGGCTTTGAACATCTGGTTCTACATAGTATTAACATCACGTTTGCATAAAAGTACATTAAAAATGGAGAACCTGCCTGGACACAAACCACCCTTGATTTTATGTGGACATGGTTTGAGATTTCAAATCCTGAATTATGAGTACAAAGATCCATGCTCTGGGGTCTCATCTGAATAGGCATACATTTTGCAGTTTTAAGCATTTTACAACATACAGAGGTTGATAGCAATATAGCAAAATAAAATAAATTAAAAAATGCATAGAGTAAAAAAATGCAATATTCCTGCTATTCACCCGTTCCACTCTGAAAACCAATTGGTTGAGTTTACGAATCCAAACAGTCTTTATCCATCATTATTATTATTAACACAAGACAATTCTTAATCAACTATAATATTTAATAAAGAATTAAGCAAAGTACATGAATAATACTTAGCTTCGGGTGGTAGTTATTGCTTGATAATGATTAACAGGTTTCCTGGAGGTGTGGGTCCCCGTGGAGAATGGCCCTATTTTGATAGGGCCATGCTCTCCCAGCCAGTTTCAAACTGGCTAGGAAAACTATTGCTTCTGCTCCGAAAGGTAAGTAAGGATTCTATCCCCAACCCTTTCCTTAATCCTTACCCTAACTCTCCCCTTCTATTACCCTAACCATCCCTTCCCTGCAGCCTGACTCTAACCCTCCCCTTCCCCACAGCCTGACCTTAATCCCCCCTTCTCTGCAGCCTGATTCTAACCCTAACCCTCTCCTTCCATGGCCCTAACCCTCCCTTCCCCAGAGCCTAGCCTTAACCCTCCCTTCCCCAGAGCCTAACCCTCCCCTTAAGACTAAAAGCCCCCGGAGAGGTTACTCATCTCTCCGGTGGTCTGGAGGTGATGTTTCTGAAAATGAATGGGTAAGTATGTTGTATTACTTATAAGTATGAAGAGTCTTCAGTAGAAATGGACCAGTGGACAAAAACATTCCCCTATCTCAATCCATCCAAACTTCTTAAGGCCTTAATGTTCTCACGCAAATTACTAGCCACTAACATATACATCGAAACTGTTCCTCAATCTTTTTCAATATACTTATCTGACGCCTCTCATGAGATTTAAAATGGACCTTTTAGAATCACATTGTTGTCTTAGAGGTGGATTTGTATCATTGTCTGTGGAATAATTTGAGGGGTTAACCATTAAGATTATGGCAAACGTAGTTAACAGTTGTGCCCAGATACAGCTTCCTCTGCTATAGTGCTTCTTTAGCAACATGGTGGGGAATCTAGATTGTATCCCATTAGTTTATCATTAAAACTTTGTGTACTTAGCAGAAGCTGCCATTCAGACAATGCAGCTGATGTGACCCATTTAATTCACAGGATGAGTCATACACTCTCTCTGCAGAACATTGAATAGGTGACAACAGCTCATTGTCTGATCTTTGCAAGAAACTGGTAGTTGGTAAATGGTAAGTAAACATAAGTTTTAATGATAAAGTAATGGAATACAATCTAGTTTCCCTAAGTACCAGGAGTATTTTAAGTAGAAAGAGGCGGTGCAATGCCGCCTCGGGGATTGTTTAGATAGAAGTGGGAGGTGTTGGGATTTAGATTAGCCGGGGAGGGCGGGGGGTCCTTTTGGACATTGTACGGATAGATAAGGTAGCCGTATGGCACTTGAAAGTGCCATAAGGTACCTAAAAACAGGGGGCGGCATAGGGGCAGGACGGGTGAGTTAGGTGTGGATCTGTCTGCACCTAACTCACCATCATCTGTGAATACGGTCCAATGTTACTTGCACGTTATATCTTTGTATAATTGTTACTTTGGGCACGTTATATCTTGTCTACTGTACTTTACCCATTGCAAATGAGGTAAAAAATAATGGTGCTAAAATAATGAAAAAAGGTCACAACACATATATATGTTGAGATTAAATGCATAATTATATGGCTTCATGTAGACCCCCCCAAAAAATAACTCAAGACATCAGTAATAACAATGGGCTGGATCCAGACCTTGTTAAGTGCATGAACGTTACAATGAAGTTACTCCTGGGCTAAACCATGTTGATTGCAGGGAAGTCATATTTCATCTGTTGCAAACTATTAGTGTTGAGAGGTGATGTTTCCTATCCCAAGTCTAAATAACAGTGTGATAGTGACGCTGGTCAGTATCTGTGTGCAGTAAGCAATTTAAAGATATATCCCTGCATGCAAAGAATACAATTAACTTGGCTCCCCCTGAAATCAACATGGTTTAGCCCTTGAGTAACTAAGTTCATGCACTTAACAAGGTCTGGCCCAATGTGCTTTAAAGTGAAAACTAAAAAAATCCTATTTTTTATATGCTCCTCTCCTTTGCTTTGAACAACTGCTTCAGAAATTCTCTCTCATAGACTGCAGCATATTGATTATATTATAGATTATAATGCATTTGTGTTCTGTTGCTACAAAAGTTCAAGGGCTTCTTTCATAATAAGCTGTGAACAAACTTTTGTTATTTTAAATATATTGTATTTCTCTGGTACACTGAGTAGATAACATGTTGAGGAGATATAAATAGCAGCATAGCGTTAAATAGAACTTCATTGTAAATAAATAGAATAGAATAACCTGGATGGTCTACCAATGTTTTTTTCTATATATACTTTGTGGACACACCCCTTTGCACCCCTTTTTATTGTTTGCCAACTTATGTCATGTGATTCCCTTTTCTATAAGATATCTTATATATGTGCATATTCAGAATGTAGAGAAATTGGAAAATAAGTAGCTATAGTGAGACATAATATGAGGCAGCTTGATCATTTTCTTACTTATTTATTGCTTCTTCAGACTGCATTAATGATTTATACTTTTCCAGACTTACCACAGTGAGGATGTATTGAAGTGGAATGGCCCTCTGAGCTAATCAGCAAAGAAGCGTTCACTTTGTGGGAAACCTTAGACATTGTTGAGTTGTTATTGGCAGAAACTAGTTGAGAACATTGGGCTGGATCCAGACTTAAGTAAGAGCTTGAAATTAGTTACTTCTGGGCTAAACCATGTTGATTGCAGGGGAGTCATATTTCATCTGTCACTTAACAAGGTCTGGATCCAGCCCAATGTGCTTTAAAGTGAAAACTAAAAAAATCCTATTTTTTATAGGCTCCTCTCCTTTGCTTTGAACAACTGCTTCAGAAATTCTCTCTCGTAGACTGCAGCATATTGATTATATTATAGATTATAATGCATTTGTGTTCTGTTGCTACAAAAGTTCAAGGGCTTCTTTCATAATATGCTGTGAACAAACTTTTGTTATTTTAAATATATTGTATTTCTCTGGTACACTGAGTAGATAACATGTTGAGGAGATATAAATACTGCTGTAGCAGCATAGCGTTAAATAGAACTTCATTGTAAATAAATAGAATAGAATAACCTGGATGGTCTACCAATGTTTTTTTCTATATATACTTTGTGGACACACCCCTTTGCACCCCTTTTTATTGTTTGCCAATTTATGTCATGTGATTCCCTTTTCTATAAGATATCTTATATATGTGCATATTCAGAATGTAGAGAAATTAGAAAATAAGTAGCTATAGTGAGACATAATATGAGGCAGCTTGATCATTTTCTTTCTTATTTATTGCTTCTTAAAACTGCATTAATGATTTATAGTTTTCCAGACTTACCACAGTGATGATGTATTGAACTGGAATGGTCCTCTGAGCTATTCAGCAAAGAAACGTTCACTTTGTGGGAAACCTTAGACATTGTTGAGTTGTTATCGGCAGAAACTAGTTGAGAACATTGGGCTGGATCCAGCCTTAAGTAAGTGCTTGAAATTAGATACTTCTGGGCTAAACCATGTTGATTGCAGGGGAAGTCATATTTCATCTGTTGCAAACAGTATTAGTGTTGAGAGGTGATGTTTCCTATCCCAAGTCTAAATAACAGTGTGATAGTAAAGCTGGTCAGTATCTGTGTGCAGTAAGCAATTCAAAGATATACCCCTGCATGCAAAGAATACAATTAACTTGACTCCCCTGCAATCAACATAGTTTTAGGAGTAACTAATTTCAAGCACTTACTTAAGTCTGGATCCAGTCCATTGTTCTTCCCCTAACATCACACAATAAAATCACCTCATTACCCATATCTAACCATGTATTATTCCTTGTCCTCAGCCTAAACCTTCAGAACCTAAAATCTACCATAAAGTCCTGTAAACGCTGGACAAAAGCAACAGGTCCATCAACCAACCCCCTGTTGACCCCCTTCACTTCCCATCAATAATTTCCTCCAGTACAGTTAACATGTAAAATGTCCCTTCTGTATATGGTTATCATGTAGCATCACTTTATACTTCTTTTTAATGTTGTATTCTAATGTCATCTATAAGCCCTGTGGTTGGTTGGTCTGGGAGCAGGGAGAAATTTGCACTATGGGTAAGCCCAGTAGTGAGATGCATTGTGGCTGGGTGATCTGATTTGTTTTCTTCAAAAGGCTGCTAGGTTGCAGCAGGTAAAGTTTAGAGTTAAGCTTAAGGGAAATGTGAGGTTACTCTGCAGGGTATGGACAGTTAGGATTACGGCTGAAAAAGGGGAAGGTTAGGGTTAGGCTTCAGAAAAGGGAGGGTTGGGGTTAGTGGTAAAATTAAATGGAAAATTAACTGATAAAATAAAGATAAGGAAAAGCTATAAGTAATAAAGTCCTATGAAAGTCTTTGTGTGCGATTTAAACAAAGGAATACATGCGGAAGGAAAAATACACTCTCACACCTTACCTATGAAAAAGCGTGCAGTGAAACGCGCGTCAGGTGGTCTGCGATGCCGTCCAATGTCCTCTCCTCTCCACGTGCAACTTGCCTCACTTGATATTACTGCATGAGCTGTGTTTATTTTATCATCTTGCGGCTACGAGGGTTACAGCGGCTCCTTGGAGCTTAGCGCCACCGTGAGGTGGTTTTTGTTTTCTTTTTCCATTTTCCATTTTATTTCCAGATAGGGTAAGATTGTGGCTGCTAATCCTTGTACCTTATCATATATGTACATTTATCTCTGCTCTATTATGAATTTATATGCAGATTGGCAGCTTTTTGTGCAGTGTGGCATTGTGCAGTTGACATACTTGTATCTTTCTTGGTTAATGTAATATTTAATGTTGGAAGGAGAGTAATTTCGGATATGCATTTATTGAAGAAAATTATTTGTACAATATTGTAACTATATATTTTTAAACGAAATTTCACTGACATGTGATAATAAAATATTTTTGCAATTTTCAAATATTATTGGATATTGTGCACTTGCTTATATACGGCTCTTTTTTCCTCTTACCCTATGTTGTAAATTTATACTGTGCAGGTTGCACTATCCTGTTGATTACAGATGTATTGATATCAATAAGATACTCTGTTTCTGGTGCTGTTAGCACTTTTTGCATAGATAACATTATGATTATGCTCGATGAAAAATCCATGTTCCCATACCTAAATCTATGCAATGTGTGTTGTTATATAATTTAAGTTCTATGATTCTAAAAGTATGTTTTATTCACAAGAGTTCCCAATCGACTGTTTTACAAAAGTTTAGCTAATGAAGGTTAGATTATTGTCATGTTTAGACTAACAGGGTAGCTTATTGTGTTGTATTAGCAATAGTATGATTTGTCATGCGGTTGCATTTAATGTACACAAGTTATAGGCATAGATAAATTAATAATATAGGGCAGGAATCAAGTACGTATATTTAAGAACACTTAAACTGAGCATGCTCAGAACTCAAACCTAGGCACTGAAACCATGTAAGAATGATTCACAGATACGAACAGCTACTTAGGAATGATTCATGCTTGGGAATGTTCAGACATCCGCATGCATGGCTAGAGGGCCAATACTTTTAATGCAAATGAGCAGCATTCGGGCTACTAATGTACAGTATGGGGCGTTCCTCGAGACTTAAGAATGTTTCACAGTTAAGAAGGGCTTGCTCAGATTAACATGACATCCGCATGGTTAACAGAGAGGCAAAGATTCATACTTTTCTGTTTGTTCAACACACAGCTGCTGTGTGATTATTATGAATGCATGTGTTCACTTTGATTTAAACAATTAAAGTCTTATCTTTTAAAACTGTTCTTATGTCACCATTTTTTGTTTGACTTTAAATTTGAAAGGTTCTCATTATTTACATTTATTTGGAGTTTGTGCATGATTTCATTGTTTGTTGTAAACATTTTTTTAAACACAGGTTTTTTTTATTTTACTTTTAGCATGTTTACATTGTTTATGTGAGACCTTGATATATAAATTTAGTTTAGGTCTAATTTATGTAGATATTTATTATTTTGATATTTATGTTACAACAGCATTGAAAGCTGAATGGTTCTTTCTTAATCCTTCAAGTATTTATGATTTTAATTATACAATCATATGATATTTAATTATACAATTCAAAAATTTTGCATATTGCATTTTTAACAAATTTTTTGGTTACATTTGTTAATTATAAAACAAAGAATACAACTATCTGCTTCTTAATAGAATCAATTGATGTGTTTCTTTGCTTAGCAGTGAATCATATTAAAGATCCTAAGCATACGCACAATTCTCAGTTGGGAAACAAAGCTGTTCCTAAATATAAGCACCTGGAGAAAAGAACATTCTTAGCTCCTAAGAAGCTAGGGGATGTGGTTAGCATTTTGCTTTAGGATCTGTGAATCATCCTTACTTATCTTTGCTGTGTGTAAATTTAGGAACGTTCCTAAATTCTTTCTTAGTTGTGAATCAGGTCTTATAATACCCCTTACACTAGCACAGAGAACATAGAAGCAAACACAAGTGAATCAACTCCTAAAAGTGGAACTATGCATATAGGACCGGATCTACACTTTTCCGTACGTGTGAGTGTGTTAATTCCGCACAAGAGAGGAGTGAACTCCCCCTGTCACCCCCCTCTCTCGTGCATAAAAAGTGTGACTTACACTGCCATTAGGCAGCCTTAAGTCACACTTGCGGATCACAGTCCGTACAACACCTGATCCGCTCGTAATTGGGTGATCACACCCACACCGTAAAATTTTAATACACAGCCTCTTTCTACTTAAACTCCATCGTACCAAACTTAGCTCCATACGATGGAAGTTACATTAGTAACTACATTAGCATGCGCCCTCCAGTCCATAGAGTGCACTAACGTACTTTGCGTGCGTAATTGGGGTCACTGTATTACTGTGGATCTGGCCCATAGTTCCTTCATTGGAATTTGCACTTCCCACTGCACCTCTGAACCTATATATATATATATATATATATATATATATATATTTATATATATTTAATTTAAAGTGTAGTAGACAACTCATCTATATCAATCCCACTGGGCAACTGTTCTGGAAAGTTGTGGAGACTCCTTCAGGAAACACTCCCAGTCTCCTGGGAAACAGGCTACCCTCCCAGATGTGGAGCTTGATAATACTATCCAATGCAAATAGCACCATGATGGCTTCCCCCACTGAGCAGCAGAAAGTATAGTTTTATGACCTTAATAACACCATCATGACCAAGATAAGCAACCAGGGACTTCACTTTGGTTAGGAAATTACTTGTTTTTATTTTTTTCTCCTTTGCCGCACCCTCATCCGGACATCCACTGCTCTCTGTGCTTGAAGACTTTGGACCAGATCTGGACTTCTATGGCCCATGCGATCGTATTGCGCATGTGCAAATACGACGGTTACGCATCGGAAAGCACTACATATTTATCTCAATTACGTAAAGTAACCTATTCCGACAGCGGGGCTTGACCCGCCATGGGTACAGTGGGCCTGATCCAGACCTCCGCCGCTGCACTGTGCACAGCGTATCGGCATGCACTCCCCCTGGCACTCCCCCCGTGGCTGGCGTAATTACACACTGTTACGCCGGCTGAAGGCTAACCTAACTTCAGCCAGCGTAACAGAGTGTAATTACGCCGGGAAACAGATCGTAACTACCTAACCCTGCCCTCCCTGCCTCATTACCCTGCCTCCCCCTCGCCTACCATCCCTAACTGCAGCATAGTTACGGTGAGGAACGCCCCCCTCAACCGTAACTACGTTGCAGTTACGGACGCCGTATCCAAAGTAACTAAAATCCCTAACTACGCCGGGCAACATCTGCCCGGCGCATGCGCAGATCGTCTAAACAGCCGATCTTATGCATCCACCTACCATATGTACGGCGGTGGGTGGAGGTCTGGATCAGGCCCAATGATCTTATATGATGGGTACAATCACGAATGAGAATATTCATACAAAAGCACGTCCGTGTTTGACATTCCACGTGGAGACATCGAGTAGCCTAACTCACAGCCCGGGACGCCGTATCTATTGGCTCTCAATTGTTTAACCACGCGCTTATGAATCAACTTTGTTTGGTTCCATAGAATCTGGTACGTGTGTACTTTTTATTTCGCCTGTCAATAAATTATGTTTCCTGCACCATGAAGCGCCCTCTTTATTCTTTTCCCCAGATGCAAAATTGAGCCAGGCAAGGCTCGTTCAGAGATTAGCAGCGATGGCATTTAAGCAGTCTGGTGCCGGACAAATACACCACGAGTTGGGACATTTTTTACTACAATTATCTGACTAAGTATGTACTTTATTTCTGCTTAAAATAAGCACTTTGGAACTTTGAGAACAAATCCTCAATCAGCAGTTTAAGCATCAGTGAGCACGCTTTACTCTTCTTACTCTTACTCTTCTTAGCATACTTTTTTAGAAGATGTGCTTCTCAACTTTGATTATATTTTGAACATGTATATTTGATCATATTTAATCCATCATATATAATTGTGTGAAAACCATTTATTCAAATCTCAAGAAGGATATTTTAACCTCATTATTAGTTTTGATCACATAAACACTTCAATATATTCTTAATATGAAATTTTAAATCATAGAAGCATTTCAATGTATTTGATCTCTTAGTATACTTTTTTAGAGGATATCCTTCTCGACTTTGATTCTATTTTAATTCGCACGGTCGAACGTACGCATTCGCCCGCCGTGCGAAATTTCGTAGCTCTGGATCAGGCCCATTGTCACCTGGCAGAAACCTGACAGCTACTACAAGCTCAGCATACCTGGATAAGTATACCAGCTACCACTGGGACTTTATTCTTTACTATCTACAATGCACAGCACCTTGACATTTGGATGCAATTTATATCAGCTGACTTATACGTCTTTAGCAGTCACGGGCTGCTCTTCATAGCGGCTGAGCAGCAGCACATGCGTGCATTCTCTATGTGACCCATCACAATTTTACTTTGGCATTACCCCAATTAACAGGTCACTTCTGCCACTATATGGGCACCTTATTATGTGATTTGGGCTCCTAATTATCGTCAATTCCATCGCAACCCAGGTGCAAAACCTCCATTGCTACTGCTTAGAGCCTTGGGGTTTCCACAATCTCCAGCTAATGAGATAAAATCAACTGCACGCTTGCTATTGAACACCCTCATCCTCTGCCTACCAACCATTGGGATACTTATTGTCTTACTGGAGATTACTTACCTGTCTCTCTGGAATGCACTAAACCCTCAAATCTGGTGGCCCTCTATGGTTGCTTTCTCACTAGCAGTGTCTGGTCGGTTACCTGCCACCACGCTGACTTAGCTGCTAGACTATGACTCTGTAACGCTGTGTTCATCATTGCTAGCACAGTGCTTCATATGTGCTCATTATATATAATATAGAATTGTCTTGCTGATGTATGTGCCTTGTTTTAGACAGTTTAATCCTGTTTACTGTGCTTCATTCACTTCATAGGAGTGATTTAATTGCTTGTCAGTCCTCAAGTATCTATATATATATTTTTTTTTACTATATTGTTTTTATATTGTTGTTTATATTCTATATATATGTACATTATTATTATTATTATTATTATTATTAAATCACAAACGATTTGCAATACCTATTGTGGTTTAATTTAGAATAACTCTAGCGCATCACTTATTCTATTTTCATGTAAAGATTATAACCTGAAATGAAGCAGAACAAGAATTATGTAGAGTGGAACAAGTAAGATGCTAAATGGTGATCATATTATACCCCATAGCTGCAAAACTACCCTGCAAGCAAGACAGCAAAAGAGCTTTCCTGTGCCTCTGCTGATTCCCATCTTGGCAAGAGCAGGCTCGCAAGGAGCATAGTGTCTGACACTAGGAGAAGGCAATGCGACTTTCACCACAGCATCCACCTGGATCTGGTAGGAACCGGGGGATGGAGGGCTGTGTAAGGGATTGTTTCTCAGTAAATAAACCTCAATCTCTGCTCACCACCCACCTCTTATAGCTTTAATGACAGCTTTAAGCATCTTGGGATACATTTCTACCATTGTTGTATGTTGTGTTCTATTGCTATTTGCCAAATCAACACCTCAGTTACTAAGAAACAGCAGCCACATCTTTTCATTGAAGAAGGTGCACAGCAGCCATGGATGATAAAGAAGATGCCTAGTACTAGTTTTTTTTTTTTGTAAAATTATTCGAAAGCAAATACAAAAACATTCTTATATTATCATGAACAGCACCTTTAAGCTATATGGGCTGGATCCAGACTCACGTTAAGTGCTTGAACTTAGTTACTCCTGGGCTAAACCATGTTGATTGCAGGGGGAGTCAAGTTAATTGTATTCTTTGCATGCAGGGATATATCTTTGAATTGCTTACTGCACACAGATACTGACCAGCTTTACTATCACACTGTTATTTAGACTTGGGATAGGAAACATCACCTCTCAACTCTAATACTGTTTACAACAGATGAAATATGATTCCCTGCAATCAACATGGTTTAGCTCAGGAGTAACCAAGTTGAAGCGCTTAAGTCTGGATCCAGCCCTATGTCACAAAACTTGGTACTTACTATGTCCGTTGTTACATATTAGCTGTTCTTGATGGTCCTGGCCATGCTCCCTCTCTGCTGGTGACCCTCCCACAGACCAGCCTCTCCACACTCTATTGGACTGATTGTTGACATCTATTGGTGCTATACTCCTGGGGGCTGCCATCTTGGAAAGCATCACATGATGCATCAAGACCAATTAACTATAGTACCTTCTAATCATCTAACCTTTGCAGTAAATCACAGCCATTGTGTTACTTGTTACAGACACCCAGAGCAAGAGATACTTGAAAGGAGACCAGAGTGAGCTGGAGTGAAAATTTATTACATAAACAGCAGTAACAAATATATGCAGTAGCACCAGAAAGTATAACTGGTAACGGTAGCAGACTGACACAGACAGGCAAGGTATTCAGACACCATACCTCCCAACATTTGAAAATTCAAAAGAGGGACAGTGGGTGTGTCTTGCACCGCCCATACAAGCAGATCTAGTACCTGCCCCTTTTATTCAGCCATCCATCGGTCTGCCCCTTATTATTTGTCCAGGATTCATATGCCTAACCTCTATATCTGCCCCATATTATTACTGCCTGTCTCCATGTCTGCCCCCAATTAATACTGCCAGCCTTCATGTCTGCCCTCTATTAATATTGCCTGCTTCCATGTATGCCCCCAACTGCCTGTGCCAGTCTCCTTCTGCCACCTATTGCCAGGGCCAGCCTCCATCTGCCCCCTATTGCTAGTACCAGCCTTCATCTGCTCCCAGTTGCCAGTGCCAGCCACCATCTGTCCCCAATTGCCAGTGCCAGCCTCCAGCTGCCCCCT
>WWET01006091.1:49958-59998 GCA_011038615.1 Limnodynastes dumerilii
CATGTTGTCTACTGCATAATGTCGCCCTCAACCAACAGTCCCCAGACATTATTGCAGTAGAGGACACAGTGCAAGGAGCCCATTTAACATCAGGAGAAGAGTTTTCAACTGTGAGTGGGAGGCAAACTAGGGACTCCTTAATTACAGCCAGATTTTCTTGTAAGTATTGTAGTCATGACTAGTTATATGTAGTGTATAGTTATATGTTATAACACACCTTTCAACATGACCCCCTACCCCAGATACATTTAGCTCCGCACCTGCTCTTCCATATTAAAGTGTGATTGCAGTCACCTGTGTCCCACACTTTTAAAATTAACTCAAACAACACATGTGATTGCAATTTTAGAATAGTAATGAAGAGCAGGTGCAGAGCATATTGTATGTGCTGTATGGTGTAATGTATAAGGTTTGTTTGTAAAAACCAATTAAAAAAAAAAAAAAAGTTTTTTACATTTTTCAAATGCAATGCCTTACTGCTAGGGCCTGGGGTTACTGGTGTAGAAGTGAAGCTAGTGTCTGCTGATGAAGAAGAAGCACTAGCTGCTGCAGGTGGGTTTTGCACCACACTTTGGGCCACCTGTTGGGCAGACATATGGGTTAATCTAACGTTGAGCTCTCTAAAAACATTTGTTCCCTCCTGCATTATACACATTTGTGCAAGAATTATATTTTGTCTCTCGATCGCCACACCAATACGATTAAACCCCATTAGGGTCACACTGTGATACTTTTGAACGGCCCTCGTGAGCCTTCTCATAGATGTCCATTGGGTTGCAATAAAAATTTCTTGCATTTCTTGTCCCCTCTCCATATTTGCAGCCACTCTCTCCAGAAGCTGCTGTTGTGCATCAGGTGTTGGTTGCTGGATTGGAGCAGCTTGTTCAGGATGAATCACGCATGATGAAGGCTGGACCTGCGGTGGTGATTGGATGCTCTCCAGATTGAGGACCAATATGTCTTTAGGTTCATCTGGTTCAACATCCTCCAAGATGTCCATGACGTGTTGTTCAACAGGTACAGGTGGATATTCATCTGTTGGGAAGATATGAGAAATGTAATTATTTATGTGTATTAATGTTTGTATTTCTTTACAGATGAAATGCTTTACAAGATGAAAAGGAAGTTAACATGAAGAAACTCACCCACAACTTCTGCCTCGGAAGAGAACATCTCAACTTCTGCAGGAGCTGAAGGTTGTTCTAATGCAGGTTCTGCAGACGGACCAGCAACTGAGCAAAGGTAAATACAAAAAGAGAATATTATTATTATTTTTTTTTATCAGGTCTAGTCAGCATGCGTTTAAACAGTTGTTGTGAAACTAATACAACCAGTATGCTTTTAAATTATCATTCATTGTTGTGCATATTATGCATACTGGGAGTTGTAGTTCTACAAAATATTTTTATACGTTTACTGCCTATGGCTGCTTAACACATATTTATTTGATGAAATGATCTTACCTGCATCGTCCGTATCCTGGACATTCGTGCCCTCCAGTAACTCCTCGGATATTATTGGTCGCATCAGATCTTCATAGTTTTTAAAGAAAACCTTTTTTGCAGGGCCACCACCAGTTCTCCCAGCAGCTTTCCTCTCGGCTTGTATTTTTTTTTTTACTAGAATTTTTATATCCGAAAATTTTCTTCATATATTTTTCGTTCTAATATATGTGCCAACAGCATCTACGGATGCTACGACTTGAGTCCACAATTCATGCTTTGTAGAATAGGGAGTAGTAGCTGCATCCTCTCCAAGTAATTGGCCATAATGTGACAACACATTCTCAACTAGTGCCGAAAATCTGACATTACGGCCGGATTTTGTTTTTGCAGGAGCTGACGCAGAAGGTTGAGAAGGGCCAGCACCATCACCAAAAGTACTAGACATCATGCAACTACTGAATATAAAACAAAATTCAAATTACTATTTGTTAAACACATTGTACATGTGATATTATTATGAAAATGTAATCAAAGTTTATGTAGTTTAAAAAAAATAATAATACAAATTAATAAAAAAATGTAATACTAAATATGTGTGTACATGCATTTAAACAATAATACAAATGAGGTAACATAACATTAAATTATCATGTGTATAAGCACTTGTGTGCACTGAGACCTGCATACAGACTATGTAAAGTTTATAAAGTTTTCACATTATTGTGCTGCAAAATGTCTATAGCAATGGTCACAGTTTTCTTCCTCAAAATCACAATAATGCAACCAGTAGACAGAGCAGACACACCAAACCACTAGAGCACCTCTAAAGATTGCAAATCAAAATGGTGGCCAAAAACTTTTTATACGCTGTTTGAAATTTCAAATATCGCATGATTTCAGCATTCTCACACGATTTCAATGTATATCACGTGATTTGAAACAGAAAAATCAAACCCTATACTTTAACATTAGCAGCCACCAAATCACGGCGATTTAAACTTTGATATCGCCGCGATATAAGACATAACAAATCGCAACCCATCGCCTGAGATTACACAAATCGTGGCCAAATCGATTCTTAATGAATTTGGAAAAAAAAATTCTATTTTCTTAATATTCCTATATCGCCGCGATGGCCTGCGATGCAAAATCGCAGCTCAAAATCGATTTTAATGAATGAGGCCCATAGGCATCAGGTAGCATCTTTAAGCAGTGATGTTTATTGCTCATGAGTCCTGAGAAGGACCTTTACACACCAGGTGGTGGCGCTAGTGATCCAGAACTGAGATATTACATCCAATGTTTAGCACCAGAAGTGTATTTTCTTGAACTTAATTTACAGCAATCTGTGATTTCCCGATAACTTGCTGTTACATTATTCAGTTAGTTCATAGTTGCTGACTCTCCCAGAACATCCAGGAGACTCCTAAAATTTCTGGTATCCCAGAAAATCCGGCAAATTTACCACTATGGTATTGAGGCCATGGTTTAAAGCAAATTACGGCCTCTAATCCCACCTCCCTGTCTATCAATATTGTATTATTAAAGGTGGACGGGCCCATCCCTACTAACCCTAACCATCCCTACTAACAGTATTAATTCTGGCATTGATAAGCAGAGGGTGGGGCTTCATGATTTGCATAAAATCCGGTATCTTCTTCTTACCTCTGAGATCTCCTGGAGGGAAGAACTGATGAGCCAGCTACATTGAGTCAGTTTCTCTATCTCTCCAAGACACGGGATGAAAGGTTCCCGTTCCCTCCGCTCTGCTGGTGATCGTCGCCTCAACTCCAACCTGATAACTACATCTCACTCCCGCATCCAAGACTTCTCCCGGGCCACTCCTCTCCATTGGAACAACCTACCATCTCCTATCAGGCAATCCAGCACCCTCCAATCCTTCAAACGCTCCCTCAAAACCCACTTCTTCAGGCTAGCCTACACTTCCTCCACCTAAGCTTACCTGCCCTCCCCATCTTCATCACTGTGTCTCCTGTTTATTTGTCCTCTCACTTAGCATGTTAACTCTTATGTGCAAGGTCCGCCTCCCTCATGTTATCACCCCTCTTTCTTGTCCTCATCACTTCTCACCTTTTTCTCTCCATTTTCTTTCTCTTTCGTTACTCATCTGCTCCTACACACATATCCAGCATTTTTTTTTGTACTGTATTTAAATTTTGCTTTGTACATATATTGTATTTCTTATTCATGTATTTTATATCCTCTGTTAATTATTGTATTGAAATTTATATGTAACTATTGTCTTTGCTATTGCCTCTGTACGGCGCTGCGGATACTGTGTAGTGCCTTATAAATAAACGTTAATAATAATAATAATGATAATAATAATGTGCAGTTCATCGGATTGTAAAAATACGCACGGAACTTCACGAAAAAACGGATCTCTGAATGCGGTGCTTCATGCATTGTATTCCTTGTTCATGTATTTTATACCCTCTGTTAATCATTGAATTTTATATGTAACTATTGTCTTTACTATTGCCTCTGTATGGCGCTGCGGATACTGTGTAGCACCTTATAAATAAACGTTAATAATACTAATCATTGGCTACATCATTACATAATTGATATAGTATAGTTTATATAGGTTTAGTTGACACATAGTGATAGGTGTGAATATAAGAACAATAAATCTCTGAAAATATTGGTCCATTAAAAGTTGTCTAAATTGATTGGTTGTTTCAAACCAGAGGCTAGATTTACTAAGCTGCTGGTTTGGAAAAATGGAGATGTTGCCCATAGCAACCAATCAGATTGTAGCTGACATTTTCTAGTATGTAATAGGAAAGCGAGAGCTAGAATCTGATTGGTTGCTAGGGGCTTTTTCCAAACCTGCAGCTTACTAAATCTGGCCTCAGGCGTTAGTTCTCTACAGCCTATTGAGTACAATGATTTCACCTTACAGGATTCTTCATATGTCTTTATTATCCTCAGAATCCGGATGGTGGCTGGGCTGTGATCATATATGTAACACAAAGAGGAACGATGAATGAGAACGAGAATCATTATAATAAAAAAGAAACACAAACAAATCACGTATTTACTTTAAACTAGTAAAATGATAATTAGATAAACCAATGTGACCAAATCCATTGAGAACAGAAACGTGTCAATGATATTGGGGTAGATCCAGAACTACGTCCGTCTTCCATAGACGAACGTAATTCAATGAACAATAGCTACTGCGCATGCCCATTGTGGGTATTCCTAAGCAGCCATACATCTCAGCTGTGTCTTGTGCTATATGCTGTCGGAGCCCAGGCCAATACAACTCTCTCCATATTGCTTGGACATAGGACCTACTTCCCACCTGGATAGATGTCTGTAAGCCTTGGATTTTTATGGCTCACTTTATATAATTTTTTTTTTCTTTTTATTGTCTTGTATGTTGTTGTTTTTCCTCTCAGTTACTGAGATTTCGATTTTATGTTTTATCACATGCTGGAATAAATTATTTTTATTGACAATATATACAGATTTTTTGGGAATGTATGAGATATAGTTTTCTGACTTTATATTTATAGATATGTTCCTGTAGAGGTAGAACCTTATACAATCAGTTTCTTTGTGTATATATATAACACAACACCAACGGTTGCAGTCACTGTGAGTATCTGTCTGATTTGGTTCCCTCTTCATCACTGCTGTTGTCTGCAATTGCTGTCAATCGGCGTTTTTGAAATTTGGTGGAGATGCGCCTCCTGGAGTCGCTCATCTGCCGAAAGTGTTTACCCTAACTACCCTTTCCCAACCCTCCCTTCCCCACCGTCTAGCCCTAACCTTCCCCTTCTTCAACTCTAACCCTAATGCTCCATGACCCACATTATACAATCAGTTTCTTTGTATATAACACAACACCAATGGTTGCAGTCGCTGTGAGTATCCGTCCGATTTGGTTCCCTCGTCATCACTGCTGTTGTCTGCAATTGCTGTCAATCCGCGTTTTTAAAATTTGGTGGAGATGCGCCTCCGGGAGTCGCTCGTCTGCCGAAAGTGTTTACCCTAACTACCCTTAACCCTTTCCCAACCCTCCCTTTCCCACAGTCTAGCCCTAACCTTCCCCTTCTTCAACTCTAACCCTAATGCTCCATGACCCGCAACCTCACCCTAACTTCCCTTTAAGCACTTAACCTAACCTTTTAGCCTAACCTGAATCTACCCGCCGCAATCTGTAGCTATGGGAACAGGGAAATAAGTTCCCATCAACCAATAGCAAATTTCTATTTTCCAAGATTTTTTGAACAATGATACAACCACCATTCAACGGACAGCTGTATTATGTTCAAAATACGGGCACTAAGACAATGGGCCGCGGGTGAAGATAGAAGATCAGCATAACTAAAAGCTTAAGTTCCGTAACCGGCGTGGATATACTCTACAATTTTTGCATATTTAGCAGCTATTGCCTGTTGTGCTGGGTGTATATAGCTCGAAGTTCTCATGTACAACAATAATAAGTATTGACATCTACTAAACAATTTTCTAATCCATCAGCAGCTAACACAAGGGACAACAAGTGGTTATTGGTATAATTTGATAACGTCTCTGTATAGCTCTGGACAGAAATTGTACTGAAGCAAATAGTTTTATGATTTTATTATAATCAGATTTTTATTGCTTAGCTTATAGCAAAAATACACTATATGAATCATACAAACATTTTATTTCATGAAGTAAATATAAAGAAAAATACAAACACTTAAAAAAAATCCAGTCACCAAATGGACAAAAGGATTTTGCTGGACATTTGGCAACAGAACGGATGGCAAATATAAATATATTGTAATAATAAATAAGGCAGTGTCAGCAAGTATAAAATTCCATTTCCATCATCTCCCAGGTCTGTGGAAGAACCAGACTGAATCTTTCCCTGAATTTGAATTGTCAACATTTATGCAAACATAAAAATAAAAACCATTGTCCTTTATATCCCTGATACACTTTCAATCCTATTGAATATATGTAGTATAGTAATGTGACCGGTGCCCACTAATATCAATTCACGCCCTCACATCTAGCTGATGTCTTTGTTATAGTAAACACTGTGGAACCCGCTAATCCCCTAAAACATATAAGGGAGGATAAAATAAATGACAAATATATATATAAATAACAGTAAAATCTGTTATTGTACAAATACAGTCCCATCCCACCATAAGTGTACCCCAAAAAGTGCCTCGGGTAATAATAAAAATGTGTAAAAACACAATTCCAAAACATAATCCACGGAATATAAAGTGCATGTCCAATGACAGAGTGCGATCGCTCCAGGGGTGCAGCCAACTCAATGCGTGTTATAGATGCGTTAGAAAGAGTGGGGCGGGCTGCAAGCGATAGAAAGGCGCACATAATGGCGCCTGTGGATTGCAAGCAAGTGCGGCACATAGTGTACGGGACACAGCAGGGAAGTGGGCACTTGCTTGGTCACACCCTTACTGTACATTGCCTACGCCCCTCCCACCCTTCCCTCATCACGCCCCTCAGAAGGCAAGACGCCGCCGCTCAAATTGCGGTCAGATCTGAACGTGCCGAGACTGCGAACTCTTCAGTTCTGAGCATGTGCAGTAGAAAATCATCCAGCGAAACGTCATGTCTGCTGGTATACACTCACACCTGGATCGGCCAGTCTGTAAAAGGGATTAGAGATCTGGGGCCAGATTTACTAAGATGCGGGAAGGAAAAGTGGAGATGTTGCCCAAAGGAGTGTATAAAAGGAATGTTAGAGCTAAAATTTTATTTCTGTGGATTGCAAGCAAGTGCGGCACATAGGGACACAGCAGTAAAGCGGACACTTGCTTGGTCACACCCTCAGAACGCAAGACGCCGCCGCTCAAATTGCGGTCAGATCTGAACGTGCCGAGACTGCGAACTCTTCAGCTCTGAGCATGTGCAGTAGAAAATCATCCAGCGAAACGTCATGTCTGCTGGTATACACTCACACCTGGATCGGCCAGTCTGTAAAAGGGATTAGAGATCTGGGGCCAGATTTACTAAGATGCGGGAAGGAAAAGTGGAGATGTTGCCCATAGGAGTGTATAAAAGGAATGTTAGAGCTAAAATTTGATTGGTTGCTATGGGCAACATCTCCACTTTTCCATACCCTCTAACATGACCCCTTCCATGAGTTACATTATACTCTGCACCTGAGCTTCCAACTGCCACTCACCTGGTTTAAATGACTTAACTGATATTCAAAAATGACTGGTCTCTTCAAGAAAGGTGGTTACCATAGTAACTGACAGGTGGAAACTCAGGGGCAGAGTATTGTGTTCCTAATGGAATGGGTCATGTTGGAGGGTCTGCTTTTCCTTTCCCGCAGCTTAGTAAATCTGACCCCTGTAAAGCTTTCATAGCAACATAATGCATTAATACAAAATGACTGGCTTCATAAGTTACTCACGGCTGCGTGCCCTGTCACAGTACAAGGTTTAATACATCAAAGCTACGCCAGAACCATCATTCTTAATGATACAGCCAGGATGTGCAAGGCTGTGTGTAACAATTAACACTAAGGTGGTATTTAAGTAGATGCAGAATACAGTATTCAGGATGCACACTGAGGACTGCAATAGATGGCATCACAGTGGCTCAGTGAGTAGCATTGTGTCTCACAGCACTGAGGTCATGAGTTTGATTCCCAGACTAGGTCTTATCTGTGTGGAGTGCGTATGTTCTCCCTGTGTCTGTGTGGGTTTCCTCTGGGTGTTCCATTTTCCTCCCACACTGGCTGTGTCTGTGTGTGTTGGGAGTCCCCGCTAAGAAAGGATAAAAGGATACATTACAAAGTAGGGACAGCCGAAAAACAAGTTTCTGCTGTCCCTACTTTGTAATGATCGATTGCTATGCCTCAATAACCCAGTCACTTCGGAACTGGCTGGGAGCGAACGGCCCTATTGAAATACTGTACTGTATGTACTGTATATATGTGTTAGGGACCTTAGTATGTAGCTCCATTGGGGCAGAGACTGATGTGAATGTGAAACATTCTCTGTAAAGTGCTGCGTAATCTGATAAATAGTCAGGACTGTGCCCCTGATTCAGTAGTAAACAATCCTGCGCCCTCTACAGAGCTGAAAAGAGAGAGTTCATATAATCCTCACTGGATACGTCTGCGCCGTATACCCTAAAAGAGATGGACATAAACACAGAATAAAAGTCTTTACAGAGCACAATAACATCAGGAGAGTGACAGATATTGGCCTCTTGTTATAAAAATCTGATCATATCAAAATCCATGCTGTGCTACAGGGCAGCGAAATTTAACTGCTGGAAGATTTAGAGTTGGGAAATGGGCGTCACAGATGAACTCTAAATTACAGTGAAAATTGAGCAGCAATTTAGTAAAATAAATAAATGTACATGTCTAAAGACCGCGCAATCTACGTACAGAAATGGTACGTAGATAGCGTAAATAAGCTACTGCGCATGTGTAGTAACTCAATTCTTAAAACAATGTACGCAAGACGAAAACTACGTAACTGAGTCCGGACCATACTTTGTAAGAAAATCCAACATTGAGACTTGAAAATCCCCTCTGAGGCCGTCTATTTCTTGTCATGTGAACATCGGAGAATAAATAGGCGCCCCTCCCTGGTAACTCATAAAACAATGTACGCAAGACGAAAACTACGTAACTGAGTCCGGACCATACTTTGTAAGAAAATCCAACATTGAGACTTGAAAATCCCCTCTGAGGCCGTCTATTTCTTGTCTTGTCAACATCGGAGAATAAATAGGCGCCCCTCCCCCCACCCCATACCTAATCTCTAGGCATTGTATGGTCAGCCATGTATAATTATGTCCTAGTTGAAGATGTAATGTATACTGTATTTTAGGATGTTATAGCACAGATTATAAATGAAAAAAAGCTATTATTTGATTGTTTCATGACAAGCTCACATGTTGGATTTTAAATGGAAAAGTCTATACACATTATTTTTTATGTAATTCTTACACAATTTAAGTGTTACTCCAATTAATTAGTTAATTTAAAAAACTGAAATAAAAAAAATAAAAAATAAAAAAGGAAAATCTAACTTACCGGGTAGTAACACTGCTGGGTGACTGATCATACACAGCACTGAGCACTGTTACCATACACCCTGTCTCTCTCCATAGTAATATCCCATCAGTCCTGGTAGTAACACTGCTGTGTGACTGGATCATACAGAGCACTGAGCACTGTTACCATACACCCTGTCTCTCTCCATAGTAATATCCCATCAGTCCTGGTAGTAACACTGCTGTGTGACTGGATCATACAGAGCACTGAGCACTGTTACCATACACCCTGTCTCTCTCCATAGTAATATCCCCTCAGTCCTGGTAGTGACACTGCTGTGTGACTGGATCATACAGAGCACTGAGCACTGTTACCATACACCCTGTCTCTCTCCATAGTAATATCCCCTCAGTCCTGATAGTAACACTGCTGTGTGACTGATCATACAAAGCACTGAGCACTGTTACCATACACCCTGTCTCTCTCCATAGTAATATCCCCTCAGTCCTGGTAATAACACTGCTGTGTGACTGATCATACAAAGCACTGAGCACTGTTACCATACACCCTGT
>WWET01006092.1:22419-38900 GCA_011038615.1 Limnodynastes dumerilii
TAAGAGAGGAAAGTTACTCCTGGGCTAAACCATGTTGATTTCAGGGGAGTCATATTTCATCTGTTGCAAACAGTACTAGTGTTGAGAGGTGATATTTCCCAGCCCAAGTCTAAATAACAGTGTAATAGTAAAGCTGGTCAGTATCTGTTTTCAGTAAGCTATTCAAAGATGTATTCCTGCATGCAAAGAATACAATTAAATTGACTCCCCCTGAAAACAACATGGTTTTGCTCAGGAGTAACTTTAGGTTCTTATTTTTTAGAACTTTCTTAAGTGTGAATCAGGTCCTTAATTTCAAGCTCCTTCTTAAGTCTAAATCAGGCCCTATATCCTTAATGTATATGGGCAGATTGACAAATGTTCTCTGAGGCCCAGTACTGCCTGCAGCAGTTTACATACTGTAATTTATGAGCCTGAGTCACCCTTGTGAGACAATGTTTAAAAAATGTAAAAGAAGACAAAGAAGAAACATGCAAAACTAATGGAAAGCCATAAACATCTTTAGTTAAAGTTCACCAAGAATACATGCGGCTTTAAAGCAGATATGAGCACAAATGCGTTTGAAAAAGTAGTGTTGGCTGCATGTGATCCAAAGTGCACACCACGTTTTCCTTTGGATTTAACAAATGACAGTGTACTGGCACCCAGCAGCAAAGCTTATAGCAGCTATGTGGCCAAATACGATGCACAACACAGATATATACGATATAAAACATGCGAACACGTGATAAAACTGCATGAAAACTAACTAACTTTAATAAATATACCCTCACCATAACTTCTGAAATCTGCATCATCCTCACTTAAAATGAGAATTGCGCGGACGTCTGTATAGTACGATGGGCGCCAAACATGCAGGGCTGGACTCACAATTAAGAAGCTTCGGCTATAAGAAATTACCTACTACGCATGCATAGTAGGTCATTTACGCAATCTATGTGCCACTTTAGAGACTGCACATAGTAGGTTAGGTAGAAGGGGGCATGCCAAGGCAGCCTCGGGGAGGATTTAGGAAGAAGTGGGTGGGGGGGAGAGATAAAAAAATTAGCTGGGGAGGGCAGAGGGAGCCAATCTCTGTGCGTATTCTCCTTCTTAAGAAGGAAAATACCCATGGTAAGATAAAGTAGCCTACGGCACACTTAAGTTCCATTAGGCACCTAAAAAGGGGGTGCGGTTTCGGCAGCTTGACAGAAGAGTTAGGTGTGAAACGGTCCACACCTAACTCTCTGTTAAGTGTGAAGATGGTTCTTAGTCACTATTTTCTCCCTTCCACGTAGCAGAATCACTTTCCACTTCTCTTCTGTCTGGCCCATTTTACCCTGCTGCTGGAAGTGCTCCCTGGACAGAACTCTGGATCCAGAAACATCTTGGGAATGCAGTACTTTACCAAACAGAGTGTATTTTCTGATCCCATTGTTATAATACCTCCAGAACATGGTGGTATACACCTGCTAAAACTATTAAAAGTAAGTCTTAGTTATGATGTATGTAACAACTTACCTGTAGGTGATTTTCCATCCCATTCTTTCCCTGTTAGAATTAGCAAATAAACATTTTATGAGTGTAATCTAATCTCTGATAACAAATAACCTCTCATCATCTCAGGGAAAGGAGCATCTACTGCCTGATACTGCCTGATAGGTAATGAATGTATATTCCTGCATATAATTTGGGTGATGATTATAAATCAAATAGTGGGTCTCCAAGATTCTGAAATTGTACTTTAAGGAATATTGATTATACTTAAGTAATAATATGAATAACGGCATTTCCATTCTGTTCCACCTTTTAAAATATATTTAAAATATTGTGTGCTATAAAATTTGTATGCTAAAAAATGAAGTTGTGTAAGTAACATTGTTTACAGATAAAGAGAAAAGTGTACAGCCATTGTATTACCTGGGGGTACATTGATATCCCATGTCACGTCCCATTTAACATCTGTTGGGATTTTTAGAATGTAAAAGTTGAATAACCCATACTATAGATACTTTATACAAATGAATGACTACTATATGCATACATTATTATTGGGGGAGAGTAGTTTATTCATTTGGATACAGAGAGCATATAACAATCACATATCACATGTACAAATATTTAAAGTTAATTAGCACATTTGAGAAGACAATTCTGTTTATAATTCTACAAGATCTCACATTTTTTTAATTACAAATTAATTATAGAGCGCCGCGCAGGAAGACTCAGATAGGTTAGAAAAAACATTAGGGGTGGCTGGTGTCACATTATGGGCATACTGGGGGGAGGTGGTCTGCTACCAGCTGCTGCTTAGAGTGGGTGCGGCCTTCTCCCTCTGTCTTTTATAGGCTTCTGGCTGCAGTGATTGCAGACAGGACTCCAGCCAATCATTTTCCCTGTTTTGGACTGCTGGCCAATCAATAGCCAGCAGTCTCCTTATAAGCTCCAGCAGTGCTATTTCTCACTTCTGGTTAAAGCTTTAGTTCTCTAGTCTGTGTCCAGCTCTGTTCTTGTTCTCTTTGTGCATTTTTCATGTGATCTCTGAGTGCCCCTGCTCCAGTTAACCCTTGCCTCTCTCCTTGTGTTTTCCAGCCTTATTACCCAGTGTCTCCTCCTGACCCTGCCTAGCCCTATGTGAGTGTGTGTGTGCGCACGCCCTAGTTCGTCCTGTCTGTCTCTCAGTGTTGTTTGTCAGAGCTAGTCCCTTCTAGCTCTCTTTTCTTGTTCCTGCTTTCAGTTTTCCCCCGCCTTCTCTCTCCTGCTTCCTTCTACCTTTGCTTCCGTTTATTCTACGAGTGCCGCCTCCGGGGGCACCTGCTAGGTGCACTGCAGCCCTAAAGAGGCTCTAGTAAAAAACAAGTACACTTACGAGTGCTATAGGCAAACTTAACTATCAGCCCTCCCTCTCTACATGCCTCCCCCCACCCACTTTACCTAACTTTCCACGGAGGCCGCCTTGCATGCCTCCTCTTACCTTATAAACTACATGTGGTCTTTAAAGACCGTACGTAATTAATCTACGTACCTAAGGGCTACATAGATTGTGTCATCATGCTGACGACGCATGCGCAGAACCAAAAAAAAGTGAAAATACGCACCTAAGAAGCCTCTGCTTCTTTAGTTTGAATCAGGGCCAAAAAATCAAATAGCTGGTCTCCAAGATTGGCAAATACTGAAGTTGCACTCAAAGGAATTTTGATTAAACTTAAGTAATATTATAGCAAGAACAATATTTCTATTATAGTCCATCTTATAATATATATTTCAAATATTGTGTGATTTATAACATTTTAATGCTAAGTTGTGTAAGTAACATTAGACCTGATTCACGCTTATGAAGCTTCTGCTTCTTAAGTGCGTATCTGGACAAAATGACCTACTGCGCATGCATAGTAGGACATTACGCTATCTACGTATCAGATCTTTGAAGACCGCATGCAGGGATTTATGTCCATAGAGGGGTCGTTATGCCAAATCGGGGCGTTTTTAGACAGAAGTGGGAGGGGGGAGGCATTTAGATTAGCTGGGGAGGGTGGGAGGAAGGTGGGGAGGTGCCATAAGGAACCTAAAAACAGGGGGGGCGGGAAGGGTGAGTTAGGTGCGGATCTGCCTGCACCTAACTCACGCTTATCTGTGAATCAGGTCCATTGTTTACAGATAAAGAGAAAGTGTGCAGTCATTGTATTACCTGCAGGTGCATTGATATCCCACGTCACGTCCCATTTAATATCTGTTGGGATTTTTTTAATGTAAATATTTCTGCGTTCTTTTTACAAAATATTATAATTAGATAAACAAGTTGTATAACTCATATTATAGATACTTTATATGAATGACTACTATATACATATATAATTGTTGGGGCAGAGTAGGTAATTCATTTGGATACAGAGAGCATTTAACAATCACATATCACATATAGTTAAATTTAATGAACACGTGTGAAAATATAATCCTGTTTATCTTTCCACAAGTTCTCCCATTTTGGGATCATAGTTTATATTAAAGTAACTTTATAAGTTTTATAAGTTTATAATATAGTAAATTTAATGAACACATGTGAAAATATAATCCTGTTTATCTTTCTACAAGTTCTCCCATTTTGGGATCAGATATGAATATATAATAATATAAATTATTTGTTGGCTATTCTTGTTAACTTAATTAAATGAGATACATAAGAGAATTAAGTGTAATATAGTGATGATTCACAAAACTATTTTAAACGCATTATTCCAAATTGCCCCAACCCTTCAATAAACAGAAAACAGTTATTATTTTATCTATAAAATAAGTAGTATTAAAAATTGTACATACAAAGAAGGGGATTTGTAAAATGTACCTGTTGGTGCCTTTCCATCCCATGTCATTCCTATTTTCATTGTGATCATTTTGGAAAAAGAAAGTTTTATGAGTTTAAGATAAGTCCTGATATTCTAAACTTTATCATTAGTTCAGGGTCTAATAAATGTACTATGAGCTACTTAATAAAGGTTCTAGAAAGGAAATTTAGAGGGTTATATTGTGTGGCTCCTGGCGTCAGGGCAAGCTCATGCTTTTAATTCCCAACATGCCAGCATGCCCTGACAGCCATGGGTATACTGGTGCTTGGAGTACAACAAGCACCAGGATGCCCAAGCAGTTAATGGTAGCCGGGTATCTGTTGTGCATTAGTGTAATGCAATGATGTATTTACAGTCTTATTAAGTGTTTCTTGTGAGTGTGATTTATTTATTAAATAATTTGTGCTTTTTTTTATTACTTAGGTCTGCGTGGCCATATTACATGTGCGATATTTGCAGGAGCAATTTGGTCACGAAGACTTAAAATATAACATCATCCACATCACACTGGCTCTTTTTAACATGCAATTTAGGTGATAACATTTTTAAAATGGCACTAACCTGAACATAGGGACACTGGGGGACGTCCCCTCCAGCGTCCCTACGGCGCTGCTACGGATCTACGATCAGGCGTTTCCGTAGCAACGCCGGGAAACATCTGCTCGGTGCATGCGCACACCGGCTGAAAAGCCAATCTTACGCTTACACCCGCCGTCCAAGCGACATCGGGCGTTGTTCTGGATCAGGCCCAATGTTTACATTGCACCAAATATTTCCCGCACATCACGGAGAATAGAACAACCCCCTCTATACTAAAATTTATATTTATGTTTATATATTATTCCTGGTTATTACCATGTATATCAGCCAGACAGATACATGTATTTACCACGGAATTAGAAATGTACACTCATTTAAAGTTTGAAATTAATTTCAAGAAAAATTCTATTTTGTAGCTAATGCATTGACATACTCAGGGCCACCATTAAGGGGAAACAGCTGGGACCGAATAGCGTGCCAGTGCACAGGAAAAAACTTCTCTGCACACCAGCCCGCTGGTAAGGCAGTTCCACGGTGCCCCGCCTCTATTTGACGGGTGTGGGACTCCGATTTTTGAATCGCCCGTTTTCTCCCCAGCCAGTTGCAAACTGGCTGGGATTTCGATTGCTATGCCCCGATGCGGCATAGCAATTGATCCACAGAGCACCAAAAGCTCCGTGCGCCGAAATTGGAAGTAAAAATAGTCCCTCACTCCTTTCCCTAATTCTAACCCTAACCCTCCCCTCTCACTACCCTAACCCTCCTTTCCTGGCAGCCTGACCCTAACCCTCCCTACTCCGCACAGATAGTTTACACACCTGTTCCTGGTCCGGCGATAGCAGCGGCAGAGGTGCAGCGGAGGGATATTGGTTAGTGCGAAAGTGAATGGGTGAAGTATCTGCATACTCACCCATTCATTAAAAAAAAGTATAAAGTGGTAAGTATTCGAAAAAAGGGACATTCGAAAAGTACGGTAACTTTCAGATGTTCCTTTTTCGGAAATGAGACTTTCTATGCGGAGAGTGTAACCGCTATTTGACATCACCAATGATATAGTGCAGCTGTGTCTCAGGTCCTGCATTTTCTGACGGCAGCCGTGGACATACGTTATGTAGCTACTGTGTGCTCTCTAAACAACATTGGTTAATATTCATCTGCTTGTTTCTTGTTTAAAAATAATGTCGGTTGTCTAAGATTCTCAAGTACTGAAACTTTCATTAAAGTAATTTAGTATATAATAATACTAATAATATATCTCATCAGTTATATTATAAGATTCAGTTACATTCTGCTAACAGATAGTAACATGGGTCCGGATTCACAGTTAAGTAGTTTTCGTCTTACGTACGTTGTTTTAAGAATTGAGCTACTACGCATGCGTCGTAGCTTATTTACTCTATCTACGTACTATTTTTGTACGTAGATTGCGTAATCGCGGTAAAAGACCATGCTTACGCAATCTACGTACAGAAATGTACCTGATAAAACTATTACTGTAAAGTTGTTATTATGATTTGTGTAAGAACTTACCTGCTGATGATGATTTTCCATCCCATTCTTTCCCTGTTAATGGAAATGCAAATAAACAGTTTGAGTATTGTCTAATCTCTGATAACATTATTTCTCTCATCGGGCCTGATTCAGAGATCCGATATTAACGATAGTGAGACAGCTGGGACCGAATAGCGTGCCAGTGCACAGGAAAAAACTTCCCTGCACACCGGCCCGCTGGTAAGGCAGTTCCACGGTGCCCCGCCTCTATTTGACGGGTGTGGGGTGTGAATCGGCCGTTTTCTCCCCAGCCAGTTGCAAAGCTCAGTGCGCCGAAACTGGAAGTAAAAATAGTCCCTCACTCCTTTCCCTAATTCTAACACTAACCCTCCCCTCTCACTACCCTAACCCTAACCCTCCTTTCCTGGCAGCCTGACCCTAACCCTCCCTACTCCGCACAGATAGTTTACACACCTGTTCCTGGTCCGGCGATAGCAGCGGCAGAGGTGCAGCGGAGGGATATTGGTTAGTGCGAAAGTGAATGGGTGAAGTATCTGCATACTCACCCATTCATTAAAAAAAAGTATAAAGTGGTAAGTATTCGAAAAAAGGGACATTCGAAAAGTACGGTAACTTTCAGATGTTCCTTTTTCGGAAATGAGACTTTCTATGCGGAGAGTGTAACCGCTATTTGACATCACCAATGATATAGTGCAGCTGTGTCTCAGGTCCTGCATTTTCTGACGGCAGCCGTGGACATACGTTATGTAGCTACTGTGTGCTCTCTAAACAACATTGGTTAATATTCATCTGCTTGTTTCTTGTTTAAAAATAATGTCGGTTGTCTAAGATTCTCAAGTACTGAAACTTTCATTAAAGTAATTTAGTATATAATAATACTAATAATATATCTCATCAGTTATATTATAAGATTCAGTTACATTCTGCTAACAGATAGTAACATGGGTCCGGATTCACAGTTAAGTAGTTTTCGTCTTACGTACGTTGTTTTAAGAATTGAGCTACTACGCATGCGTCGTAGCTTATTTACTCTATCTACGTACTATTTTTGTACGTAGATTGCGTAATCGCGGTAAAAGACCATGCTTACGCAATCTACGTACAGAAATGTACCTGATAAAACTATTACTGTAAAGTTGTTATTATGATTTGTGTAAGAACTTACCTGCTGATGATGATTTTCCATCCCATTCTTTCCCTGTTAATGGAAATGCAAATAAACAGTTTGAGTATTGTCTAATCTCTGATAACATTATTTCTCTCATCGGGCCTGATTCAGAGATCCGATATTAACGATAGTTAGGTGCATATATTTAGGATCGGATCGATTTTGCATCAACTGCGCATGCGTAGTAATAGTGCAATGCCATGTAAGTTGAAGTTAGGGTCGGAAATGCCTTAAGGTCGGACTTGTGAATCGGTCGGAAACAATTGCGATCCTAAGTCCAGCGGAAATCTAGGAACCGAAGGATTTGCATAGAAATGGGCGGGGGGAGGCATTGAGATGAGGGGGCGTGCTTACAGACATAGGACCCTAAATATACGCAACTATTGCACATAAGGTCGGAAGTGAGTGCGGCCAGATAGGGCAAGTCAATCTAACTTTAGGTCCGGCCGCTGTTTGCAAGGGGAGTGACTGTTTATTCAGTGGGATGTAACCTGCTCCGACCTGCCACTTAGATGCGTATATTTGCGATCCCATCGCCGACGGATCTCTGAATCAGGCCCATCATCTCTAGGGTAATAGAAGAGTATTCCTGCATATACCTTGGGTGATGATTATAAATCAAATAGTGGGTCTTTGAGTTTAACAAATACTGAAATTGTACTTATATTGTAATATTGATTAAACTTTACTAATATTATAAGTACACTATTTCCATTCTAATTCATCTTCTAATATATATTTCAAATTATATGTGATATTATAGCATTTTAATTCTAAGAAATGTAGTTGTTACAGGTAAAGAGAAGAGTGCACAGTAGCTGTATTACCTGCAGGGACATTGATGTTCTACGTCTAGTCCCATTTAACTTTTTAGGATATAAATTTTAATGTTTTAAATATTTTTTTCTTTTTACTAAATATTATAATTAAAAAAGTGGAATAACTCATACTATAGATACTTTATATGAATACATAACTATTACACACACATATATATCAGATAAAAGCATCAGCCATTGGGCTAATTGGGAAATAAAACAAATACCTTCATTGGTAGCTATTAGTGCATTATGTATAGGAAACATAAAGAACTATAACATCTATTGTAAAATTTACCTGTTGCTACTTTTCCTTCAAATGTCTTTCCTATTTTCATTTGGGAAAAAGAAAGTTTTACGAGTTTCAAATAAATCTTTATTTACTAATGTTTATCATTAGTTCAGGGTCTGACAAATATACTATATACTGTGAGTAATTTACAGCAATGCCTGTCCTTATCCCTTGTTGTTGGTTATAAATAAAGTGGTGACACAACTGATTGTTAATGCAGCAATATTTACCTAATGTATTATGAGCTAATTGATCACTAATTTTATTTAAAAAAAATATATTTTCTTCCCATTTCATTCAGCTGTATATGTATTTAAGATTATTTTATTATTGTTAAATTCTGAAATTTCAATATTAATCAGTTCTGTAAATTGTTAGCAACATCTAATTTAAAATAAAATGACTCCCTGGTGAGTGGCTATCCCCTTTCATTTCAAAGGATGTGAAAAGTACAAATGTCTGAGTTATAAAAAAAAAATGCGTTTAACAAATAGCATCATTAATTCAATATAAAAGTTCTATACAATCTTATTTTATAATATTTGTCTTTTGTACATTATCAGAACAATTGTTACTCCACAGTTTAGAGTATTATCATTTATGTGTTTTGGTTGTCAAGTAAGTTGTATAGTTAAGTCTCAAAGGTTTATACAGGTAAGAGAGAACATTGTGGTGTTTTATATGTTAGCATATTATCTTGTGCGTTGTTTGTTAACATTGAATACATTTCCATCCATCATTGTTCTATCCTCTACAAAGTGATAACTGCTGATGAAGTATTGACATTTTAGGTAACATTGGGCCTGATCCAGACCTACGGTGAAGCGCTGTGCATACTAATGCACAGTATACCTCCTCTGCACTCTCTCTGACACTCCCCCCATCGTTCGGTAGTTACACTGTGTTACGCTGGCTGTAGGCTACCCTAACTTTTGCCGGCATAACTACGGCAGGACGTTACAACTACCTGTTCATAACCTCCTACCCCGCCCCTTCCTGCCTAATTTCCCTGCCTCCCCCCACCTACCTTCACTAACTATAGCGTAATTACGGTGATCATATGATTTGACGCCTCTTCCACCGTAATTACGTTATAGTTAGGGACGCCCGATCCACCATTACAAAAATCCATAGTTACTCCGGTAAACATCTGCCCGGCGCATGCGCAGATTGGCTAAACAGCCGATCTTACACATATGACCGCCGTAACTACACAAGAGAGCATTGTTGTAGATCAGGCCCATTGTTACCTCCTGGTGAATTAATATCCCCTTTCATGTCTGTAAGGGTGTAGAAAAGACAATTGTGGTGAGTATTAAAAAGATTCTGTCTTAGAAATAGTGGACTGGATTTAAGATTCTGCTACTTTTTCCGTGCGTATTTTTAGGTACGGTAGAACTGCGCATGTGTAGTAACATTTTTTATGCAAGCTACATAGGATTTGGGCACGGAATCGGACTTAGTGACATACGTGCAGAGGGGCGTGGTTGACTTCCATACGTGCGTATTTCAGAGAAAGTGGGGGGGGCATTTAAATGGCCTTTTGAGGGTGCTGTTACTAATGTACGCACGTATGTAAGACAAATATACACGTAACTACAATCGTAGACTTTGGACACGTAAGTTACCGAAATTCCGTCCGTGCAAGGGAGTGTCATGGGTGTTGTCGTTCCACACACGTGCGTATATTTGTGTACTTTATAAAAATGGATCTGTGAATACGGCCCAGTATTATTAATATAAAACTACATATAATTGTAATAAAAACAGTTCCTAATATGACAATACTCTCATTCATATTATCTGAGCAGTTTGATATTTACCTGCAGGTGGCGCTCCCCACTGCACTCCTATTAGAGAGAGAAAAGAGTTGATATTTATAGTAAATCTTTACTTTTAAAGTTTTTGTTTTCTTTTAATCCTTATAAATACATTTGTCATCTCCTTACTATCAACTATACTCTATATAGAAATGTATATTTATTTTAATGTCTTATTCCTGGCTATTACAATGTGTAACAGCCAGATAGACAAACATATTTACCCCTTAATTAGCACTGTACACTCCCATTCATTTAAAGCTACAAGTTCATTTAATTTAAGAAAATTTCTATTTTGTAGCAAATACATTGACATACTGATATATAGCTACAGTAATCTCTCTGTAACGCATTGGTGAACATTCGTCTGTTTGTCTCTTGCCAGTTAAAGAGAAAAGTGTAAATAATTTACCTTCTGAGGTGTTTATGTCCCATTCCACGTCCCATGTTATACCTGTTAGTATTTGGAAAATAGAAAAGTTTCAGTTTATAAAATGTTCTCTGAATTACAATTGTATAATTGATTCAAGAGGTACCTAAAATTATGTTTATTTAATATTAATTTTATACATATCATAAGCCCTGTCTTCCAATCTATCCCTAAGACGCCACAAGGTATCCCCAGTACACTACAGAGCAATACAGGAATACAGTAGAGACATACAGGGCATAAAATAACAATAAATTAAAATAAAACAAGGTAACATAATACTGACTAACATGATAATAAAAGAAGGTGGGGTTAAGGAACGCATAATGGGGTAGAAGAGTATAGATGGCAGAGTAGCAGCAAGGGGAACACCAGGTAGAGAAGGAGAGAGATGGTTGACGTGAGGCACTAAAGAGAGCTGAGAGTGCAGGTAAAGATTGGGGTTGGAGTAAAGGTGGTACCAAGAAAGGAGGTCCCTCCCCACATGCATACAGACTAAGGGGGGGTAGTGTGAATAAAAAGGAGACAGATGAGAAGGGAAGACCTGGACAGCTGGTGTGAGTGGGGGGAGAAGAGGAGAGGAGGGAGAGGTAGAGATAACGCACAATGAGTGTGGGGAGGAGATTAAGTGCTGGAGGGGTAGGCAAGCCTGAACAGATGTGTTTAGGGGGTGCGCTTGAAGGTCTCAAAGGTGGGAGAGGGACTGAAAGAGGAAGATCATTCCAGTGATGTGGTGCAACACAGGAAAAATTCTGGACACAGGCATGAGAAGTGGTGATAAGTTAGGTAGGGAGAGTGTGCGGTTGTTGGCTGATTGGAGGAGGAAGATTGGAGTGTTGATGGAGATGAGGGAGGAGAGGTAGGATGCATCTTATTTTCAGCTTAGTTAACAGTCTGTGATGTGGCATAGCGTCAAAAGCCTTGCTAATATCTAGATAAGTTATGTCTAAAGCTCCCCCTTGATCTACTACTTTAGTGACCCAGTCAAAAATCTCTATAAGATTTGTTTGATCTCCCCCCCAGTGAATCCATGCTGCTTGGGATCTTGTTACTCTTTTTCAGATAAGATTTTTTTTTCCTTTAAAAGCATGTCATTCAGTTTGGCTATTACTGATGTTAGGCTCACTTCATGGTGGTTAGCTGCTTCTACGTATCGTTTCGTTACGTAAAAAGCGTAGATGTTGTCTTTAAAGACTGCATCTACGCAACGAAATGATACGTAGGTTATGTAAAATCGTTACTACGCATGCGTAGTAGCTACTATCGGGAAATTAAGACCGTATGTGGAACACGTACGGTGTTGTGAATCCGGGCCTACAACTGATATTTTTCAGTCTTCTGGAATCACTCCTGTCTCCAGTCCTACCTGTGGCTCTATCACACCCCAAATCAATACAGATGAGAGGAAATTATCTCAGAAAATGTCTGCCTTCCCTTACTCTGCATATGCTGAGTATCAGGTAAGATTCCTTTACATTTTCAACTATATCACACAGCAAAGAAAGGTATGGTGATAGTATCAAGGCGCTGGGATGTATCTCAAATGGAAGTGTCAGAGAAACTAACTTTTAAAGTTAATGTAAAACCATCAAGTTATAAATAAATTAAATACAATTAAATAACAGTCTAAAAGTAGTGTGCCCAAAGAGGGTAACGATGAATCCTGCAAAGTTTCTTCTTTCCCAAAATTAATGGACATAAAGATAGAAACAAAGGATTTAATCAGTACAGGATTCTAAACATACAAATAAAATGACAACGGAACATCATACCAGGGAAGATGGAATAGAGCAGCAAAGGGTAACGCTGTATGATGGTAACCCGGGTAACGGCGCTCACATGCAGCTGGCCTGAAACGCGTCGTCAATACTGGCCAGCTGATCACAGATCTCATCATTGGGGACCCGCCAGCAAGAGTGCATGTGAGCGCCGATACCCGGGTTTCCATCATACAGCGCTACCCCTTGCTGCTCTATTCCACCTTCCCTGGTATGATGTTCCATTGTAATTGTATCTGTCTGTTTAGAATCCTGTACTGATTAAATCTTTTGTTTCTATCTTTATGTCCATTAATTCCGGGAAAGAAGAAACTTTGCAGGATTCATCGTTACCCTCTTTGGGCATACTACTGTTAGACTGTTAGTTTATTTATTACATGATGGTTTTATATTAATTTTAACAGTTAATTTTAACAGTTAGTTTTCTGACACTTCCATTTGAGATACATCCCAGCGCCTTGATACTTACCTTTAAAATGTCTGATATATGGATTTGTTTATTTCGTCAGTCTGACTGAGGTTATGCACCAAGGGCTACATCTAAAAGTTAATTCTGTGCGTTATAAGAAATATAATTTAAGGGCATCCAGTGCTGATAGTCAAGCTACAAGATATTAAAGAAGTGGGATCTACAAACCCACAACAATCAAAGTAACAGGAAGAACTCTAAAACACCTAGCACTTGCAATTAATATCAACTAAAAAATAAAAACAAGTAGACAAATGTGCTCACCCCTGATGCGTTTCAAGCCTATCGAGGTTCTTTTTTCAAAGTGTTGAGCATCCAGCCTTTTACTTCCATCCCCCTATATGTGCCCAGTTATCCACTTCTTCCAATTGCTGTGTGCCCAGCCTCCATTTGAGCCCCTTATATATGTCCAGTCTCTTTTTGTGTCCCTTATATGTGTCAATCCTCCTTTTGTGCCCCTTATATGTGTCCAGCCTTCTTTTGCCAATATCTCAGTAATCACTGAGCACATGATTTGGGTAGATCCCCAAGCGCTGGGCTGCACTATTCTGACATTTGTGTCTCTGTAACCACTCCCAATCCCACAAATATTTAGAACAAGATCTAGAGGACCATTTCCCTCACAGGCACAGACTTCCATACTCAAGACCCTTCCTTAAATGTAACACTTCGGCACCAAGAAAAATGGTGTATAACTGAGAATGATGCTTAAGGCCTCAACCAAGCCCTTACCGTGCGAATTGCATACAGCTCTCCTCTAGACATGGCAGGTCATCCAACCATGTCATCAGAGAGGCTTCCAGCATGGAACCCTGGATCCTAATTAACCAGATCTGCACTGGAACCAGAAGCATACATTCTGTATTGTAGAGTGCAGAAATTCCCCACATTACTTGATTCTGGAACTATTCCTTAATTCCTGGAAGTACATCTGGCTGGATGGGTACTCAGAGAGAGGGTAAACTGACTTAGAGGGAACACCCACCAAGAAAATTCCATAGCCCAGATTTACTAAACTGCAAGGAAGGAAAAGTAGAGATGTTGCTCATAGCAACCAATCAGATTCTAGCTCTCACTTTCCTATTACATACTTGAGAATGTCAGCTAGAATCTGATTGGTTGCTATGGGGAACAACTCCACTTTCCCTTTTCCACAGCTTAGTAAATCTAGCCCAGAATTTTGAAACAGTTGGGTTCTTCATGGACCTTTATTACCACCTCCCATTCATTTTCAATAATCTCTTCTATTCTGGCTTAAAATAACATCTTCTTCCTTAGCAGTTGTTAAAGCAGTTGTTATAATGTTTCAGATGGGTTTGCTCTCTGTCCAGGCAGTCAACTGACTACTATCCATGTTTAATGTCATGCAGGTCTATGGTTGTTACTTCCAGAGGCCATACACCAGGTCTGCCTAATCTGTGGCTCCCCAGTTGTGTTTTGTTGTGAAACTCCAAGTCCCAGCATGCTTTGTCAGGTATTAGCTATGCCTGTGCAGTTAAAGCATGCTGGAGAACCACAGAATGGCCAGGCCTACCATAAAGCTTTGGTATGTTCATGTCTCCTGTTGTATTACTTTATTTTTCACTTTGCATTGTTTATTATATTCACTTTGGCTTGATGTTGTGCTGCAGAATGAGCTTGTAAATTCTCCAATACATTGTTTGATTGTACTTATACTTACAGTGTAAATTGTGCAGGCAGTTCCTTGGCTGTATAGGTGCAGGTTATTGCCACTAAAACAATAATAGATCATATTAATGTATGAATGTATAAGGAACAATTGTTAAACTTAAAAACAAAGTAAAATTGAAGTACACTATAACTTTGTTTAAATTTGATGTTATAAATTCGATATATTTACCCATTCATTATAAAACCTTATAATTAGGCTTTTTTTCCCCCATATATATACAGAGAAAATTGAGCTTGTGGCTGTATTTTTCGGAAATATAATTTTCCTTATGGAGAATGGAACCGATTTGCAGTCTGATCATGTACTAAACCTTGGGACAATTCTTTACTAGTTTTCTTCCTCTCAATGGAACTGTCTTTTCCGGTTTATCTTTCTATTAAAGTTCCAAAAGGTTCTGTTCTCAGTCCACTGTCATTTTCCCATTAAAACAAATTGGCTCATTCAACCTCCAGCAGCGCCAGAAGCTTTATCTTGTCCTCAATCTCTCACACTTTTTACTATCTCATTTAACAATTTTCCTAAGTACTATTTTCAGATGCAATCTTAAACTAAACATGCCCAAAATCAAAGATTATTGCTTTCTCTCCTCCCAGCATTGACATTAGGGTCAGGGGTACACTTGTGGGCAAAGGTTTCCAGTAGCATGGAAACCCCCTTCCATTCCTAGGACTAGCAGTATTTTATTTAGAGAATTGTTTATATTAATACGTAATTCTTCCTTCGGCCACTAGTGGCCACCCCATAGGACCCTGTTTACCAGCCTGCTATTATTTCTTCTTCTTTCCCCCAACACCCTAGAGTCCAGAATCTGATCAGAGGAAATGGGTGCCTGCTGTGTCTCAGTATGTTCAGAGCTCGCCTTCAGATAAGAAGCTCAGCTAAACTATGTACATCAGTACAACTATGTACATCATGCAATATATGGTAAGATTCCTTCTATACTGCTTGTATCATTCTCCCCTATGTCACACAGCAGTCTTTCTGCATATATGATCTGTACTGTCACTGACCTGCCAGTCAGTAAAAGAGTGACTTTATGTTGATTATATACAAGACATGTCTGTGATTTACATGATAGATACTGGAATAATACTTCCCAATTAAAGCTGTTATCTCCTAAAGGAGAATTATACTTTACAGTATATGAAGTGCAATTTACAGTTTATAGTAATATTAATTTGTTATTTAATATTTCATTCCTTTGTCTTTAGTTTAAGGAAGATACAGCCAAATCTGGAGTTGATATTGATGTGGAGGAGAGCTTGCTCTTCTCGTAATATGGAAAGGTGGATTTATAGCACTACTGTGTGACAATCTAACAGTATGGCACAGTGTGATTGTGTATGTATATTTGTATTTCTAATATTATTTATGATAATAACATGGAAACACTCATCTTAAAATTTCTGAGTTTGTATCTGCATTATAGGGTTCACTACATATATAAATGTCTTTTTTGTATTGTGAAATACTAGTCAATAGATATTGTATTAAATAGAAACTCTTTTACATAATTAACTATACATAACTCGACCCATATTATATATTTTCACTTCTCTTATTGAGGAGGTTTAATTTATGCTAATTCTGTTTACTTTTTTTGTTAGCTCTTTTCCAAAGCTGACTTTTCTCCGGACAA
>WWET01006092.1:39231-56412 GCA_011038615.1 Limnodynastes dumerilii
ACACACATATTAGAAAGCTCAGCACTGATTTAAAAATTACAGTAAGGCAAATAGAGAATTTCTACCCTCCCATACCTGGGTAAATGCCTACATATATTTGAGAGTAGCTTTTGTGTCATATACCTTGCACCAAATTAGTTGAAATTCTATGTATAGTCTCTAGTATGTGTACATATAATATATGTACAGTATGTCCTTCTGGAGATATGGCCTCTTAACCTGAACGCAGTATTCCAGATGAGAGTGTACTAATGATCTATATAGGGATAACACTACTTTTCTCTTTCTGCTACTAATTTCTTTGTATGCAAACAAGCATCTAACTTGTCTTTTACACTGCTTTGTTACATTGCTTGACTACTAATAGCTCACATGACATAAACAGTTTTTTCCCCACTTTTTAAAGGAGTCACTCCTGTTTATCTTTGTACAAGATCTCCCATTTTTGGATAAGTTATAACAAAATGATCTGTTGCCTTTGCCTGCTAATTTTATTAATCGAGATATTTGGTGGAGATATAATATAATGATAAAGCACACATCTACTCTTAAATGCAATAATCCAAATTATCTCAATCCTTATATAAAAAGAAAACAGTTTTTTCCCCCCTGTAAAATAAGTAGTAATAAAAGTTGTCCTTACAAGGAGAGTGATATGTAAAATGTACCTTTTGGTGCTTTTCCATCCCATGTCTTTCCTATTTTCATTGTTAGAATTTGGAAGAAAGAGAGTTTTATTAGTTTCACATATGTCCCGATTCCCTGTTGTTGGGTTATAATTAAAGTGATCAAAGAACTGGCTTACTGTAATAGCATTTATCCAATGTATTGTGGGCTAAATGATCCGTTACTCATTTTATAAAACAATGATATTTCCTTTCCAATTCATTTAGCTGTATATGTATTTAAAATTGTTTGTTATAGTCTGAAATTTTAATATAAATCAGCTTGGTAAATTGTTAGCTATTGTACATGCAATTTGAAATATAATTTAACAAATTTACTATCAGATGAGTGACCATCCGATTTCATGTCTAAGGATGTGAAAAGTACAAATATCTGAGTTATATAAAAGATATATTTAAAAAATAGCATCATTAATTCAGTATGAAAGTCTTACATTAACTACCGTCTTATATTAGTCTTTTGGACATTATGAGAACAATGGGTGCTCCACAGATTAGAGTATTATCATCTATGTTTGGCCAGTAAAGTAAGTTGTGTAGTTATGTCCCAGTGTGTAAGAGAGAACATTGTGGAGTCTTATAAGATACACTGCTTAAACATGTAAATATATCAGTTGTGTTTTATATGTTAGCATATAAGCTTGTTGGTTGTTTAACATAAAAAATATGGAATATGGGCTACATTTAATAAAGGTCCTAGAAAGAAAGTTTATAGATGTTGCCAACAGCAACCAATAAATATTTGTATTTAACTTGCATTGTTATATCTGCTACAAAGTTATAACTGCTGATAAAGTATTGACATTTTAGGCAACATTGCATTTTAATATAATCATTTTACCTCCTGGTGAATTAAGATCCCCTTTTACATCTGTAAGAGACAAATGTGATGAGTATTAAAATATTTTTTTGTCTTAGAAATAGTATTTTTAGTCCAATATAAAACTGAGAATATTTATTGTTATAAGAACAGTCTCTAATATGACAATACTCTCATCCATATTATCTGAGCAGTTGATTAATGTGTTTACCTGCAGGTGACGCACCCCCCTGCACTCCTATTAGAGAGAGAAGAAAGTTGGTATTCATAGTGAATTATTACTTATATTAGCTTTACTTTCAACATTGTTTTTTAAATTCTTATATATACATTTTATTCTTATAAATACATATTTGATGTCCTTACTATCAACTATACTGTATATAGAAAGTTATATTTATGTTGATTTATTATTCCTGGCTATTACAATGTGTATCAACCTAATAGACAAATGTATTTACCCCTTAATTAGCACTGTACACTCATATTCATTTAAAGCAATAAGTTAAGTTCAAGAAAAATTCTATTTTGTGGCAAATACATTGACATATTGATATATAGCTACAGTAATCTATCTGTAACAGCAATAGTGAACATTCTTCTATTTGTCTTTTGCCAGTTAAAGAGTAAAGTGTATATAAATTACCTCCTGGGACGTTTATGTCCCATTCCACGTCCCATGTTATCCCTGCTAAAATTTGGAAAATAGAAAAGTTTAAAAAAATGTCCTCTGTAACACATTTGAATAATTGGTTCGACAGGTACCTAAAATTATTGTTATTTATTATCAGTTTTATACATATCACTAGCCCTCTGTCTTCTTTTCCTTGACATTTTCTATGGTCTGTTTTGTTGTAATTATTATTATTATTATTATTATTATTAACATTTATTTAAAAGGTACCACAAGATATCCTCAGTACCGTGCAGAGTAATACAGTAGAGAAAAAAACCATCATATTAAAATAAAACTGACCAACAAGGTAACATATTACGAACTAACATGATTAAAGGAGGTGAGGTGGAGGAACGCAGAGCGAGGTACAAGAGTACAAGGGGCAGGGTAGCAGCCAGGTAACACCAGGTGGATAGCTAGAGAATGGTTGCTCTAAAGAGAGCTGAGAGGGCAGGTAGAGATGTAGGAATAGAGATGGAGGTGATAACAGTAGAAAAAAGATCCCTACCCATAAGTGTACAAATGAAAATGGGAGGTGTGGATTATCAGGAGAATGGTGAGAAGGGATGACCTGGACAGCTGGTGTGAGTGGTGGAAGTGGGTAGGGAGAGGTAGAGAGCGTGTTGTGATAGTGATGAGGAGTTTAAGTACTGGAGGGGTACTCACTTAAAGTTCTCTATGTAGGGAGAGGGACTAAAAGAGAGAGAAAAATCTTTGACACTGGCATGAGAGTGTGCGGTGGCTGGCTGAGAAGGTGGGATGGAGTGTGGATGGATATGAGGGAAGAGAGATAGGGTGCAGTAGTTGGCCTTAAAAATGAGGATGATGAGCATATTTTTCAGCTTATTTAGCTACGTCTACAGCTCCCTGTTGATCTACAACTGTATTGACCCAGGCAAAAGATTCAGTAAGAGTTCTCTGAGATGATTTCCCCCATGCTGCTTGGGATCTTGTAAGCTGCTCTTAAAATGTTATAATTTTTTTTTCCTTTAAAAGAGTTTCCTTCAATTGCTACTACTGATGTAAGGCTCACTGCTTAGCTGCTTCTTCCCTACTTCTATGCAGAGGGACCACAATTCAGTAATGACATACAGCAGGTGTCCTATACAGTATTAAACATTACATACAGCACTTTCCATTATTATAATAAAAAATTAAGGGGCCTGCCTTTTCTGATCCTCCTTTTTCAACACTGTTTGAAGTTTTAAAATTTGATTTGGAAAAACAACACACACACACACACACACACACGCACACACGCACATTGGGGTACATATTATGCATGCATTGGCGGTTACCTGTTTGTGGCAGTTGATAAGATGTTCGTGTATATAAAATACTCTGGAAATCAATCAATGAGATGAACCTAAATGATTCAGAAGATGGCCCGCGTCTCTTTGTAGTTATTCCATATCTTGTAGCCTGTCCATAGCTGTTTTCTCCAGGCATCTTCTGCACAATGCCTTTCCCTCCAGCATTGCTAATATGCCCTGCATGGATCCCAGCTGCACACACAGAAGAATCCTAAGAGTGGAATATAAGTTATACTTATTACATGGGGTCAAGAGAAAACCTATTTATTATAACTCATTACAGAATGTTCTGATCACCTGTGAATACAAATCAGCTCCCCACACATTGTCTTTCTGAGACAGGCATTCCGGAGGACAAACAATTCTAAAAATATAAAGATAGAAGTTAGTTCAATGCAACGATCCATAATAGACCTCCATTTTACCCTAGGGGCTAGATTTACCAAACTGTGTAAAAATAAAGGTTGCTCATAGCAACCATCAGATTCTAGCTCTCACTTTCCTATTACATACTTGAGAATGTCAGCTAGAATCTGATTGGTTGCTATGGGGAACAACTCCACTTTCCCTTTTCCACAGCTTAGTAAATCTAGCCCAGAATTTTGAAACAGTTGGGTTCTTCATGGACCTTTATTACCACCTCCCATTCATTTTCAATAATCTCTTCTATTCTGGCTTAAAATAACATCTTCTTCCTTAGCAGTTGTTAAAGCAGTTGTTATAATGTTTCAGATGGGTTTGCTCTCTGTCCAGGCAATCAACTGACTACTATCCATGTTTAATGTCATGCAGGTCTATGGTTGTTACTTCCAGAGGCCATACAAAAGGTCTGCCTAATCTCTGGCTCCCCAGTTGTGTTTTGTTGTGGAACTCCAATTCCCATCATGCTTTGTCAGGTATTAGCTATGCCTATGCTGTTAAAGCATGTTGGAGAGCCACAGAGGAGCCAGGCCTAACCTTTGGAATGTCCATGTCTTCAGTTGTATTACTTTATTTTTCATGATGTATGGTTATTATATTCACCTTTTGCACTATACTGATAAATAGGGCTCTCAGTAAGAGCAATGATCATTTCAGTTGTGACATACATAGATTAAATTGTAAAATATATATCTGAGAAATGTGATGCAATATTTGGCTTGATGTTGGCTGCAGAATGAGCTTGTAAATTCTCCAACACATTGTTTGATTGTACTTATACTTACAGTGTAAATTGTGCAGGCAGTTCCTTGGCTGTAAAGGTGCAGGTTATTGCCACTAAAACAATAACAGAGAAATCATATTTATGTATATAGAACAATTGTTAGTCTTAAAAATAAAGTAAAATTGCAGTATAACTGCGTTTAAATGTAGTGTTATATATATTTTCCTCCTTATGTTAATTGCTCTTCTAAAGGGATTTCTGGGCTTAGTCTCTTTTATTACTTAAATTTTCAGAGAATTCGGTTGGTTTTTAAACATGTAATTCATCTTCCGGCCACTAGTGGCCATCCTAAGACACTACTGTGTTTCATCATCTAACAGTTGAGTTATGGTGGTGTTGCGTATGCATATTTATTTCTCTAATATTTCTTTATATTATTTATAGGAATAATATGGAAACCAACATCTTAAAATCCTGTATTTGCCTTAAGGGTTGTACCTATACTACTATAGATTTTTTGCTGGGACCACTCTGAATTCCCATAATACTTACAACCCTGCATGCATCATGTTCATTGATAGGAAAATATATTTTATGCATATAGTTTTAAATAAATGTAAACATATTTTAAACAGTTTCTTTATCCACTTCATCACACTCTATACTTATTTATCATTTACAATACAGCAGAAGTTTGCAATACTGTGATATTAACTATCTTATAGGTTGCCCTTCTAATAAAAGTCTTATTTTGACATTTTTACCTTCTTGTAGACTGGAGTTTTCAGTGTCTTCTGTAGATAATGAAAGCAAAAAAAATATTAGATATTACTGACTTATTTTTTAAGATATGACAAAAATAAAATACAAAATATATACATAATTAAGTATAGGACTGTCTTAAACAAATGCAATAATGAAAATAAAAAAACTCCACCATCTCATATTTCGTAAACTGTTTGATACATGTTTAGTTTGTCTAGGCTTTCTTAGTATGTTTTGTGAAATATACTTTGCTCTAATTTTGTTGAATTTCTATGTATAGTCTGGAATGGATATATGTCCTTCTGGAGATATGGCCTCCAAAACTTGAGGCCATACCAATGACCAATGACCTATAAAGCAATACTACTTATCTCTTTCTGACAATTCCTCTCTATGCAATCTAACTTGCCTTTCACATTGCTTGACTAGTATGAGGTCTCATTATGTAATGGCTATTAGAACCCTTAATAAAATTTCTAAGTATCCATGTACTGTAAACCAAGTTTGGTACAAGTACAATATTCTGTTATTTAAAATAATGCCAGAACCTTTACATCTTTTGGATTACTGTAGTTTCTATGAGCTAAACATAATAATTTTTCAAAATAGAATTACCCCAACCTAATTAATAATAAAATAGTGGTCCTAGTCTTGGGTGCCAATATTTGACGTTATATAATCCTATGTTATCAACCATTCAGTGACTGGGAACCTTTCTCTCTAATACATGGAGGAAAACAGAAATGCAATACTCCTTCCCTTCACTGTTACTTAATATGTGAATATGCTGACAGAACTGGGAAAAATGCCCCAACATAATTACAGCTAATATGTGACTGTTGGTTTACAAATATATGCATGATAGGGGAACCATTGCTTTGCTTGTGGCACAAAGCCACATATTTTTACTGATCATAATAATGCTTATAACAACAACAACAACAACAACTATTATTATTTTTATAATTATTACCTTTTTGTGTCTTGGAAACTGGTGATGTTTGAGTTCCAGCTTGGAGAAAGAAATACATTACACAAAATATTAGTTTTGGGCAATAAACAGTTGCTTATAATGATGACTTAGACAGAAGCCTACAATTTAAAGCTCAAAATACTTGTACAGAGAATCAGTCTTGGGGGAAGTGATCCCCTGATGTCCAGTAATCAACAGACCGCTTTCACTCATTGGCTTTAGTGTCTCTTTTGCAAATTAGACTAGTGAATTTTTTTTATAGGTTTCTTAGGATAACAGGTAGTAGTTGTCAAGGACCGTGGAGTTTCTGAATCGGTTCGGGATTCCTAGGGCTAGCGTTCTCATCAGGACAGAAATGCTGAGTGGTTTCATGTATCTGCGGTTCATCAACTGCAGGAACCAATTGGAACTAGCAGAATACATGGAGGGGGAGCTAATTAAGTTGGTGCTCTGAAGACATACCAGTTTAATGACTGGAACCAAGAAGAGTCAGACTGGCAAAGACTGGGAGTGCAGAATATGACACAAGAAGGCAGCAAGGTCTGATGGACAAAGTGGAGTTCAAGAGACTGCGCTGAGGTTTGTGGCCTGGATACTGCAAACTGGAGTGCAGACTAAGTACTGCGGTCAGGGGTGCAGGCTGGTTACTGCGAACAGCAGTGCGGACTGGATACTGTGGACAGGAGTTCAGACTAGGCACTGTGGACAGGAGTGCAGACTGGGAGGTATGGAGAACAGGCAGACAGACTGGGAAGGACCCTTGCGCATAGGGGAAATTTGGTCAGATGCTGTAAGGAGGGATGAGAAGCGGCAGTGGACACGGTAAATACAGCGGTTTGTGACAGTGGTAGAACATATAGCGTATGGACTACATTCATTGTGCAGTGAAAGACATTGCTTTACATCATTTCTCTAGATTTTACAATATTTTTTTTTATATAAAAACTCACACTAATCCTAAAGATAACACAGATACAATTGTTTATCATTTATACATCAAGTGAACAATGGAATAAATGTAACTCACGTTTTGGTTGATTTATGGAAGAGGATGGATTTACTGGTGAGGATGGAATTACTGGTGAGAATGGAATTACTGGTGAGGATGGAATTACTGGTGAGGATGGATTTACTGGTGAGGATGGATTTGTTGGTGAGGATGGATTTGTTGGTGAGGATGGATTTACTGGTGAGGATGGATTTACTGGTGAGGATGGATTTACTGGTGAGGACGGATTTACAGCGGGTGCTTCAGCTGTAATTAATATAAAGGAGCCTATCGATTCCTTGTAATCAGATGACTTTATCCCATTTTTAAAGGATGCTAAATATGTCTGTTCTCCAGGTTTCTTCACCACAGTTATGATTCCTCCTTCCTCGTTGCTTATCTTTCCATCATGAATTGCAGCTCGGCAAATGGAAGAATCCTATTGGCAGAATTATTATTTATTTATTAACAGGTTAAATAGCGCCATCAGATGACTGGGTAATAACAGACAGACTGGGAAGGTGAGGGCAAGACTGGAGAAAAAACATTGTATAATGCTGTAATAATGGGTTTATTTATTATTATGTAAACTAGGAGAAATATGAAAGATCATGGGAAGAGAGGGTATTGCTTGATGTAGTGAATGTTCAAACACAGGGCTCTATTTACTATAAGGTTCATTTTTTAATGAACGAAGCTGTTCCAGGCTCTCTTCGGCTTGCAGCAAACCTGGCAGCTTCGTTTATTCAATTTACCAAAACTTACCTGCCCTGGGAGGTCCTGCGATGATCTCTGTGCTCATCGCAGGACATTTCATTCATTCTGCATATGAATGAAATCCTGCGCATGTGCAGAGACTCCATTGTGGGCCTTTGAAAATTTTACGTCCCGACGTGAAAAACACTGCGAAAGCGGGACTCTTCAGTCAGACATATCTCCCGGAGTTTTTATTTTTTTTATTTTTTTTATGTTATTAATATTTTAAATATATTTTTTTTTTATTTTAATAAAAATATATAAAAAAACAAAACAACCATTTTTTTTATTTTTTTTTAAATGGGCACACTTTGGAGAGTAGTAAACATAAATAAAACCTTACAACTGTGTAGACACCAGTTCCCCTCACTGTTCCATGCTCCTTCAAACAATTTTTGGGACATTCAACTCTAGAAAGTGAAGATAAAAAAAATCATTAAACACTCGCTGACATATAGGGCACATTATACACCTATAGAAATTTATAACAGTAATATAGTGAAAAATACTCACTGTGTGATATCTTTAGTCAAGTGAATAGCCGAAGAGGAACACAAGGCTTCCGCTAAAAGAAACAAGGTATCCCCAAATTACTCAAAATAAAAGACACAATGGGATCATTAACACTCGAGCTAATAAATGAGATAGAAGATTCCTCTACGCTGGCAGTCTATAAAGTTGTGAGAAGAAGGTGGGTAGGGAGAGAGACAGAGGGTCAGATTTACTAAACTGCGGGTTTGGAAAAGTGAAGATGTTGCCCATAGCAACCAATTAGATTCTAGCTCTCACTTTCCTATTACATACTAGAGAATGTCAGCTGGAAACCGATTGGTTGGTATGGGCAACATCTCCACTTTTCTAAACCTGCAGCTTAGTTAATCTTGTACAGAGTGTGAGAGAGGGTATGAGAGAGTTAAATGTACCTCTTGCCAGTTTTGAGGCTGATTTTGACGGAGGTGGCGGTGTAAGATGTTTGGCAGCTTCTTCAAGAGTGATGAATATAAACGAACCAGACCATTCCTCGCAATCATCTGATATTATTCCATTCCTTTCAGACGCTTCATAATTCTCCAGTCCTGGGCTTTTTAATAAAAATACACGTCCTCCATCATTGGTCATATTTCCTGAATGAATTGCAGCACGACACATGGAGGAATCCTAATGAACACAAAGATATAAATGTTATAAAAAAACTGGAGAGAGTATATAAAAATACAATAATGCTACAACTAGCTATAAATTAGACTGATCGCTCTGATACTGTCCTCCCAATTTCTATTTTAGACACATAGAGCTGGATCCAGACTTAGTTAAGTGCTTGAACTTACTCCTGGGATAAACCATGTTGATTTCAGGGGGAGTGAAGTTAATTGTATTATTGCATGCAGAGTTATATCTTTCTTACTGCACACAGATACTGACCAGCTTTACTATTACACTTTTATTTAGACTTGGGATAGGAAACATCACCTCTCAACTCTAATACTGTTTGGAGATTTGGCTGTGGCCAAGCCAACTGCAGATTTTATTAAGCTACATATTCCTCTTTGTGCTGGAATAAATGGCAAATTAATCGATTCTAATGTCTCATTTTTAAGATGACTTTAAAACTATAAGAAAACATCTGACTGATTCCTCTGGGCTGCAACCTTTTGTTATGCCATGATTTCACAGAGGTTTCGTAGAACTTACGACTGTATAAGTATAAGTTCCCCATACTTCTGACTCCTCATCCTCCGCACAACCAGGTGGACAGCTGACTCTAAGAAACAATAACACAGCATTATCATGAAATTACACCTGAGAACAGAAATGATTTTCCTAGTTAACCCAGGGTTGCCAGAGATCCCGGAGGCAAGCCATAGATCCACGCGGAAGGCGGGGGATTAATGATGTGATTTATGCATATTGTTCATTAAGCCCTGCCCCTTGACTATTAATTACTATTAATTACCCCCTTTTTAAGTTTTATTAGGGATGGGGTGGGGCTTAATTAAGCAAATTGCATCATCAAGTCCCTCCCAACACTAGGCAGGCCTGGCAGGGGGGCAGGGCTGGAGATCCATATCCTTAACATCTTGCGTGCACATGCCAGGAAAACACCTGACTTCAGCAAACATATTGCATAAATTGGGTGTCATGTAAGTATGAATCCGACCCAATATCATTTGTTGATAGGGCACTACAAGGTATCCACAGGACGATGGCGGCATACAGGGCAAGAAAATGCACACAACAGTAAAATATAAGACAACAAGGTAACTATAAACTAACTAACTAACATCAGATAATGGGATAGATCCAGAACTCCCCTTGGCACACCCCTTGAATGTACATATTTTGTCCAAGATCCGCTTTCCAAACCCTACCTTAACTTTTGCCCACGTAACCGATGTCATCCACTCACGTACAGATGGGCAACACGTATTTACGCAGCTAAGCACGCCCATACTGTACACTTTAAATACAAACCCCCGTCTACATTGCGTATTTCAGACTTATTTTTGACTCACGTAAAATTGGCACGCCCACACGTACGGATTTACGCACATGCTCAGAGTTACGCTACGTTACGGAGCGTATTTCCTATTGTACGCATGTGCGGTACTTACCAAAACGCGATTTTACGTGTCCGCCACGCGTAAATTCACTCACAAGCGTTGTTCTGGATCTGCCCCAATGTGTTTATATTTACTAGACTCACATTCCACAATCTATACTTACTCTGTTGCAGGTGATGATAAATACATTGCAGATGAAGAACACGTGGACTGAACTGAATATGGAGAAAAAAGAAAGCTTAGCATAATGCCATACCATTACTTCTCCTATTGCTAGAAGTATACACCGATCAGATTCCATTAACTAACCCTCAGGCTGCCAATATTCCATTTCAACTTGAGTAAAAGTGTATTTTTCAAAATGTTATTTGACTTCTTATGGTCTGGACTCAAAGTTCCGCAAGAGTAGGGGGAAGGAGACTGGCACGGGTCTCCCTCTCCAATGGCCCCATAGCAGCTGCCACCCCAGCACCATCAGTGACGCCACTACTCTAAACATAGAGAGTGCTCCTGTGAAACTGAACTTAGACCCTCTGTTAGAAGTGTTAATAGACCGTATTCACAGATCCGGGTGAGTTAGGTGCGGACAGATGTGCACCTAACTCACCCATTCTGTCCCCAACCCGACCCCCCTTTTAAGGTACCTTATGGCACTTAAGAGTGTCATAGGGCTACCTTATCTAACCTTGTAATGTCCGCACAGACATTGCCTCTCCTTGCCGGTCCCCCGCCCTTCCCGGCTAATCTAACTCCTTCCCCCTCCCACTTCTATCTAATCACTTCCCTGGTCGGCATTACGCCGCCTCCTTCTACTTTAAAGACCGCATGGAGGCAATCTACATACTGAACTGGTATGTAGATTGCGGAAAGGACCTACTATGTATGCGTAGTAGGTCCTTTACTAGGGATCCGCGCCCAAGAAGTGATTGCTTCTTAGGTGTGAATATGGTCCATTGACCTTGAATGAGGATGAGGATGAATGAGGATGAATAGGATGAGGCAGGGACTGAAGAAGTCCAACTTACTCACCATAGCACTGAACTCATAACACACCCCTTCCCCCATATCATGTGTGTACATTGTGGCCGTCAGTCGTTGAACGCTCTGTCAGAGTCTGGCAGCAGCTGCCTAAGTATCTTAAGCGGCCAGCCTCTGCCAACTTAGAGTTCCGTTGGTTCAGGGTGGGCAGCTGCCATGGCCCACCCTCTCCTCTGGGCCCCCAAGCAGTTGCACCCCCTGCTCCCTTTGATGTGAAATGCATTTCAATCTATTAGGACAGATTCTCATGCAATTGTGAGCAAGCTTCATATGCAGAAGTGTCACAGAAGGTGAGCAAATATTGGAAGTCAGGATGAGGCTCTATTTTATTTACTTTAGAGATGGTATTAAAGGTTTGGTCTATATAGTATGAAAGCATGCTTTACACAAGTCTTGAATTTTAACAGGCCACTTCATTTTATTTGATTTGAATGACTGGTGTATCAATGCCAGTAAGTCACACATGAAATGTACTCATATGCATGGCCATTGTAACGAGTGTGCTAGTCCTGTGAATATATTTGAGGAAAGCTGTGTACTCTTACCTTTTGGAATGCTAGCAGGGGGTGGAGTTTTTGCAGCAGGCGGTTTCTGTACAACATAATTATCATCTACGTCAAGTTGTGTAACAGGGGGTGACTTAAATGTAAATGAGTTAGGCCATGGCCCTTGAGCATATGATGCTATCCCATTGCGCTCAGACGCTTCATATTTTGGCAGGCCAGCTGTCTTTGCCACAAGCACCTTGCCTCCTTTACTATTCATTACTCCAGCATGAATTGCAGCCTTGCAAATGGCAGAGCTCTATATAGAAGAAATGAAAAAGGAAAACAGCAATTATTATCTAGTTAATAAAGAATATTGCGGACACGTAAAATCGCGTATTGGGAAGTACTGCGCATGCGCACCACAGAAAATACGCTCCGTAACGTAGTGTAAATGTGAATGTATGGGCCATTCACGTATGTGTCGCGTAAATCCTTACGTATGGTCGTGCCAATTTTACGGGAGTCAAAAATACGTCTGAAATACGCTATGTAGGCGGGGGCTTGTATTTAAAGTGTACAGTATGGGCGTGCTTAGCTGTGCAAATACGTGTTGCACATACATACGTGAGCGGATGACATCGGTTACGTGGGCAAAAGTTAAGGTAGGGTTTGGAAAGCGGATCTCGGACAAAATACGTACATTCAAGGGGTGTGCCAAGGGGAGTGTATAGAAGGTACGTAGGCGTAAATACTAACGTATTGCAAGCGGAGTTCTGGATCTACCCCATTGTGTGTTACTGATGTTATTATTTGCTCTTTAGGTTGAGGGTTTTATAAGTGTTTTTCAGGCATGCTTCCATGAATACATAAAAAGGCAGGACGAGAGCTTTCACTATGTCTATGTGTGTCTTGCAAAACCAAGAATCTGCTTAGCTCAGAATAGCCTGTTAAAAACTTCTCCTTATTATTGTTTATTTATAAGGTGCCACAAGGTGTCCGCAGCGCCAAACAAAATACAACAAGAAAATACAGTACAGACGTACAGGATAGGGATGGAATTCATAGTACATAATAAAATACAATATAAATATAAAAATATCACAAAAATACAATAAAGCGAAGCAAGCACCGACAGCAAGGTAAAATGTGAGGTATAAAGCTTACCAGATCAAGGAGGAGGGGATAAAGTGCAGTGGGAGGTAGAGCGGGAGCCACCAGGTGGGGATGGGGTAAAAGGTTAGCAGAGGGGGACAAGAGGGTACAAAGTTAGGGGGAAGTGGAGGAGGGAATAACACTAGGCTCATGTGAGCTAAAACACTAAGTGGGAGGGATGAACTTACAGAAGACATAAGGAGGGGAAAGGAAGTGGACTGCTGGTGTGAGCGGAGGAGAGGGGGAATGGAAGGAGAAGAAGGTGTAGATGTATGATGCAGTAAGGATGTTAAATGGAGGATGGGTAGGCTAGCCTTTTTGAGTGAGCGCTTGAAGACCTGCAATGTGGGGGAGAATCTGACTAAAGAAAGGAGATCATTCCAGTGCAGAGGTTAGCAGAATGGAGAGAGTGGGAAGGGGTGTGCATGTTGATGAGGGAAGAGAGGTAGGGAGCAGTGGATGAGGAGATGGCTTTAAAGGTGAGGGTAAGGAGTTTAAAGAGAAGTCTGAAGTGGACAGAGCCCGTGGAGGGTTTGACATAAAGGAGAGGCCGAGGTAGAGCAGCGTGAGAGGAATATGATAAAAGCCTTATTAAGATGGGTCAACATCTATAGCTAGAACCATATTCGCATATAATAGTGGTTTCCATACAGAGGCTATTGTATGGATTTTGTCATTCAGAGGTCCACATGTAGGAGAGAAGGGCACTGCCCACTACTACGTGGGAATATTGGATCCGCATGCAGGACCCCTACCTAAGGTATTACGTGCTGAAACCCCTTCATGCGGGATGCTGAATCTTACGTAAGGGCTTAGATAAGCCATTACTGTACAATTTACATGCATTATCCCACCCTCCATGCGTATCTTTGTGCGGGGGACTAATGTGGAATAATGGTACTGCACATGCTGACTTCTGTTACTTATTTGTGAATCAGGGCCCTTGTTCTTGAATCATGGTGATAACTTTATCATCCATAATTGTTATGATCTCTAGGTGTAAGATATAAACTTCTATACACACTGTGAGAGCAGTCATGTTTACTGAAAAATAAATGACAGTACTAAATCACCAGTGTTCAACTGACATGGTAGGTTACGGTATGCAATCTGTGTTTACATTTTTGTTCAGTTTAATTGAACTGTTCATTTAATTTTAAATTATAAAAGTATTTTATATCTTACATCTGTATAGCTTTCAGATCCCCACACATCTCCTTTGTCATGTAAGCAATATTCTGGACAAAAAACTCTACAAGTAAATGAGAGAACATGTTACAGTAATTTAAAGATGCTCAGTTCAAGATGCATTGCTTGACATCGTTTCTGTAAAGCCATACTCACGCGGTAAGCTCGGCTGACAAGTGGGTTGCAATAGAAGAACACAATGCTGTGACTGTAAGAAAAAATAAAGAATGAATCAATGTGAACATTCCTATTTTCTCAGTTTATATTTTCAGCAACAATTATTTTTGTAGTGGAAACACAGGGCTTGATTCACACTTAAGAACGCGATAGGTTCCTAAATATAGGCACCTAATAGCAAAGAAACTCCCTCGGCACGCCCCCGGTTTTCAGGTTCTTATGTGACTTACGAGTGCCATAGGGCTCCCTTAACAGTAGGTTCGCATTTGAATGTGTAGGGCATCTACTTAAGAACTTAACTGCATAACCGCGCCTTCATTTTGTCATTTAAATGCCTCTCTCCACCCAAATCTGCGTATCTGCCTAGTTAGTCACAGAACGCCCCTTTTTGCGTATGTTACTACGAACCTAGAAACTTTAGGTGAGTAATGTATAAGGACGTAATTTGCATGCGTAACTCCAACGTAAACAGCGTATAAAAGTTACTACGCATGTGCAGTGCCTAAAACTACGCAGATTCTTAAGTGTGAATCAGGCCCACAATGTTTTATGGTTAGGATGAAACAGTGATAGATGAAAAGTGGTTATTAACAGACCTACAGTAGAGGAACAGGCTCTGTTTTAAAAATATACAATATCTAGCAGTTTAGTACTGTACATTGATCGCTACATGATACAATGATTTGTGATCCAGTCCCACAACAATGTACATTAAGTGGGTACCTCAGTCCCCACAAAGGATTGGCTCTGTCTAGAGAATGTAGAAGTGGAAAGTGAGCGTTGAAATGCAGCATACATCCAGGAAAATAAGACGCCAATGGTGCCCTGAATGGAAAACTTACTGAGAGACTATAGGTCTATGTAAGTAGAGTTAGCTGTCAACTGATTTGTTGGTGTATAGTTTGTGGTCCATTATTAGAGTTAAAGATAAAGGTCAGACTTATTAAATGAGAAGGTGCTAGGATATAGGGAAGGCAATTTAATCAAGATGTTTGCTTTGGGATGGTTTAAAGAGGCTTAACTGTATTGAAGAGGCCTTTAGAATATGTGATGAGTAATAGTAGTTTATTTGAGGAAGTATTATACTTAAGGAAGTTGTAGTTTTCAACTTATTTGAGCTATTCAAATCATGTTGGTGTGTAAGTAAAAGAGAAATCCTTAAGAAAATGACAGCTTTTATAGGCCTTATAGCCCCTTAAAACTCTGTTATCCGGTACGCGCGTGTGTGTGTCCGGTCATTTTCCTTCCCCATCATTTTTTCATGATTGTTTTGGTTGTGTTTGGGTTTTGATTGTTTTCATATGAACATTGCTTTCTGTCTATCTGTTTCAGTTATGACAAATGTACTTTTGTTGTGATTATTTTACTTTCTCTCTCTGACCTACATAATATGTAATAATGTTAATTATAATAATAATAAATAATAAAATAAATAATATATTAATAATAATAATTTCCCCAAAGACCCAGCATCATTCAAATTCCTAGTGGTTAAATTAATAGTTTATACCTTCTGGGAGATTGAAATATGATGATGGTTCCGTAATAGTTTCCTGGTTTGCAGGAGATGGCTTATTTCCACTAGGTTGTTGATATGCTGAAGGTAGTCCATTTGGATTGGGTTGCTGGTTTGAAGACTGAGGTTGAAATGGAATAAATGGCTGGTTTGGAGATTGGGGTTGATTTGGATAAGGTTGTTGGTTTGGATATTGTGGTTGATTTGGAGCAGGTGACTGGTTTGAAGATTGTGGTTGATTAGGGACAGATTGCTGGTTTGGATATTGTGGTTGATTTGGGGAAGATGGCTGGTTTGGGTATTGTGGTTGATTTGGAACAGATGGCTGATTTGGGGATTGTGGTTGATTTGGAGAAGGTTGTTGGTTTGGATATTGTGGTTGATTTGCAGAAGGTTGTTGGGTTGGATATTGTGGTTGATTTGGAGCAGATGACTGGTTTGAAGATTGTGGTTGATTTGGAGAAGGTTGTTGGTTTGGATATTGTGGTTGATTTGGGGCAGATGGCTGATTTGGATATTGTGGTTGATATGGGGCAGATGGCTGGGTTGGAGATTGTGGTTGATATGGGACAGGTGGCTGGTTTGGAGCTTGTGGTTGATTTGGAGACGGTTGTTGGTTTGAAAATAGTGGTTCATATGGGGCAGGTGGCTGGTTGGGAGATTGTGGTTGATTTGGAGCAGGTTGTTGGTTTGAAGATTGTGGTTGATATGAGGAAGGTGGCTGGTTTGTAAATTGTGGTTCATATGGGGCCGGTTGTTGGTTTTGAGATTGTGGTTGATTTGGAGCCGGTTGTTGATTGGGATATTGTGGTTGATTTGCAAAAGGTTGTTGGTTTGAAGATGTTGGCGTATTTACAGAAGGCAGTTGATTTGGAATAAATTGTTGATCGTCAGGTAGTGGTTGATTTGTAGAAGGTGGGAAGCCTATATTAGGAAGGAC
>WWET01006092.1:56449-68324 GCA_011038615.1 Limnodynastes dumerilii
TGAATGTGAATGATTCAGCCCACTCTTCATAATCAAATGACACTATAGAATTCTTGTTAGATTCTTTATAAGTGGATTGTCCTGGATTCTTCCACACTGTAAATTTTCCCCCGTCTTTATTAATTATTCCTGCATGAATTGCAGCTCGGCAAATTGAAGAACTCTAAAAAAACAAACATTAAAATACATTGAGAACATTTTTAATCCTAAAAGGGACAAAACAAAAATGAAAAAAACCACAAAATTTAAGTGGGGTGCATTTATTTTTGTTATATTTTTATGTCGGATTTGAATTTTGGGATCACAGATAATATGGGATCCCATCAGGATTAGATTTTGATTTTTAATGTGTTTAAAAGAACAGCATAAGTTGTTATACAGTTTAGATAACCTCAATATATGTCTTATTGTGAAATATGTTCTTGTATAATCAATAATCAACCAATACATTATATGCAAGCAAGTGTCTTTAACCAGAGTACTTGCAGTACCATCTTAATTGTAGTTTAAAAAAGACCAGCCACTGTCCCTACTCATTACCATCATTATTGGCTGTCCCTGACCCCATGCCCCAGTGGTATTAAAGTACATATGGATAACCATCTGAGGACACAGAACCACTGATATGGAGCTTAACCAGCTAGTAGAAACATAGAAAGTGACGGCAGATAAGAGCCTCATGGCTCATCCAGTATGCTCAGTTGTTTATTTAAAACTATACTGACCCTAGACCCTATTTACCCTTAATTTAGTTTGAGATTTAGGTTATCCTTCTATTTATCCCAAGCAAGTTTAAACTGTTCTACTGTGTTAGCCTCAACCACCTCAGATGGGAGCCTATTCCATTTATCTATCACACTTTCTGTGAAGTCATTTTTCCGCACATTTCCTCTGAATCTACCACCCTCCAGTTTATATTCATGCCCTCGTGTTCTATTACACCTCTTCCTTTGAAAAATGCCACCCTCATCTAGCCGGTCACAAACATTGATATATGTGAATGCTGTTATCATATCCCACAGCTCTATTCTCTGCTCCAAGCTATACATGTTTAGTTCCTCTAGCCTTTCTTGGTATGTTTTGTGACACAGGCCATGGACAGTCTCTAATGTATTTATGTCCTTCTGGAGATATGGCTTTCAGAACTGAAAAGAGTATTCTAGGTGAGGTCGTAACAACAATCTATAAAGGGGCATCACTACTTCTCTCTTTCTGCTACTAGTTCCTCTCCCTATGCAACCAAGCATCTGACTTGCCTTTCTCATTACATTGTTGCATTGCTTGGCTACCTTTAAGTCACATGAAATAATGACTCCTAGATCCCTTTCCTCCTCAGTAGTTTCTAATGTAATGCCATTAATGATATATTGAGCTTTTGGGTTTTTGTAGCCCAAGTGCATGATTTTGCATTTTTTAATGGTTAATGGTAAATACATGCAATGCCTATTTCAGTAAATTAAATAAATATAATAATATTGGAATTATCTTTTTATATGACTATGACAAACATAGTTTTGATATTATATTTGTTATTATATTATAACACTTAAGAACTGACCTGCGTATAGGGCCCAGATCCCCATACTTTTGATGAAAACTCCATACATCCTTCAGGGCATTTAACCCTAAAATAACATGAAAACAAATAGAAGAATCATTTTGAGAAATAAATCCTTATCTTTAAGTTTTTGTGCTGGAATCAATAGATTAGATAATAAAAATCTAAACAATCATCTACATCTAAATCCCAACGCTCAGCAATGACAACTCCACCCTCTCTACGTAATGCATTTGACAAACGGGGTAACTCATTGTTCATTTTAGTGAGTAAGGACCTGATCCAGAGCTGTGATTCCGCCTGTTTTTCCTGTGGAAATGCAGTGGAAAACCGCTCAGCGCATGTGCAGAACAGGAACGAGCAAACGCAAAGCTACCCATTCGCCTATGTTCGCAGGAATGTTCCACTATATTTAAATTAGAAAGAGGGCTGTTTAGTGCTGCTATGAGCGCAGTTGCTGACCTGATTCCATGTGCTTCCACCTAAAATATTACACCAGCTCATAGCCGGTGTAAGTGTAGAAGGGACTAGATTTTGGTTCATTAAATGGCCCTATTTTTAGTTGAAACATAGCCCTACACACGTTATTAAAATTGAAAGATTAAATGGAAACATCAATACATTTTTAAAATATATAAAAAATTCATTATAGTGATTTTTTTCCACCCAAGCCTGATAAACAGCGGATTAAGTGTTTAAAAGGCAATACTGACTTATTTTTATAAGTGGTTTCATTTAACTGTAAAAACCATGAAAACATTGGACCGCATTTACAGATCCAGTTTCCCGTCAAGTTACGTCCGTATTTTTAGGTACGTTTTAACTGCGCATGTGTAGTAACTTTATTTACGGAATTTACGTTGATTATACGCTTGTAAGTGCTTTAGGCACGGACATGTGAATAGCACTAGGGGACATACATGCGGAGGGGCAGCAAATAAATACGTACCTGAAAATATACATGAAAGTGCGTGGGGGGAGCTATTGAATTGAACAATTGAGGGCGCGGCTATAATGAATCGCATGGACGGAATGCATATACGCACGTAAGTACACACTTAAAGATCAGAGTGGTCTATGGAGGTGTAAGTCTATGATAGCACGGCTGTTCAATCCAGTGTTGCAAAAAGTCATAGCGTTGGATAGGACGCACGCAGTGGGAGTCAGTTTGTACATGCACTATGCACTCTATCGAGTCCAAAGTCTAGACATAATCCTATAGGGCTATATTCGATTAAGGGTGGAGTGCACTCAAGAACACATAATCATTAAAAAAGGCACAAATGGTTTCATGTCTTATGAACATTTGAACATTACTCATAGTTGCCAACATTTAACAGCTACCCTTCGGGAGATCCCGCAGGGAAGCTATATATTTATGCAGGGGGCGGCACTTAATGACGTGATTTATGCAAATCTGACTAATATTTACCCATTTTTAGCTGTAATAGGGATCAGGATGGGGCTTGATGGCGCAAATTGCATCATCAAGTCCATCCCTGTCCCTAGCAACACTAGTATATTACTGTTGCTATGTAGGGGGGCAGGACTTGAGGAAACCACGGGCCTCAAGTAACTGGCGGGAGATTTGCCGGCTCTCCTGGGATACCGGGAGAACTGCCTGAATTCCGGGAGTCTCACGGACATTCCGGGAGAGTCGGCAACCCTGACATTACTGTGTGAATACAGTATTTCTGTGTGGTTCTTGCTTTTTCCACCCCTCTCTTCCCAAAAAATATATTACAAATAAAGTATGACTAACTTTTGAAATGTATAATAAACATTATGCCCTATTTACCTAGATCAACTATATTGTACCTGCTGCAATATAAAAGAGAAAACATTTCCGCAACAGGGTGAGGGAGGCACAAGCACCAATCATGCGCAAAGGCCCATTATGTTTTTAAAAAGCCCCTGGATTGAAGCAGAATATTTTACCCCATTGCGTTATCTACGTTTTCTCAATTCAACATAATTTACCACAATAGATGGCTAGATATTATATGCTTATTCTCTATTTCCTAGTATCACTGCAGGGATTAACTAGAAGATTTGTGAATGACAAGATCTGAAAGGAAAAAATTAATCATAATAAATAGCTACTTACACTGTAATTGTCTCTGGCAGGTATTTTGCAGGCATAGTGCATGATACTGCAACTATAAAAGACAATATGTAACACGATTGTACAATGAATATAGTAATAAATACTAGTTATAACTATTTACTGGCTTAAAATACTTAAAAGTAAGAAGTTAATGGTTAGAAGTTAGAAGCTAATAATATATTTTAACAATTAAAAGTAGAGATATGGCCACATACTAGTTTTATATATTTTGTCAGTCATCCCTTTACTGCGTAATAAATATTATCTACAATATCTTTGGGTGTGCACCAATGTTCAATCAGTATTTCTGTTTATGGAGCTCACTAACAACCCTTAATCCAGATCTTATTTCTTATTTATGAGAAAATAAAAAATAAAATATGGCATTTAAATACATTTATTTAGATATCTATGGGAATATAGACATCAGTTAAAGCACATCTTGTTTGTTTAATTTCAAATCCATTGTGGTGGTGTATAGATTCCAAAATATGAGAATTGTGTTGATGTCTCAATATTTATGCACCTGACCGTACCTCCTAACTCTTTATTATGGGGTACTTGGCTTATAATAGTAGGGGAAGTTTTGCTTTTAAAAGATGTCCATTTAAGGGTGGATTTTGGACAGATGAGGCTGGATTTGCCCGTTTAGCCAAAATATAAATTTGGGGAAGTATGAAAGTTTATAGTAAAAATCTTGTTAATTTTCAGCCACAAAGTAGCCCATTGTTACTAGATATTTTGAATTAATCAACATAGCTTAGGTCAATACTGATAAATATGAAGCCATCATAAAGTTAGATCCCATTTGTCAGATTGAACATATGTCCGTCTAGTCATACAATTATTATGTGCAGTTGCAAAGTTTCTGACCATTAGTAAGGTTGCTTGATTCTAATACACATTACACATAACTTGCCATCCCTTCCAATGCACACACCTAAAAAGCAATTATTATTAAAGATTTGTATGTGTAGCATCATATTTAAAAATATGTTTAATAAATGAACTTTCCAAAATGTATAATCTGACCGTAGAATTGGTGTCTATCTTTGGACAACTGAAGGTTAGAGTTTAAATATTATTATAAATAATAATAATATTGTTACCTTCCATTGGGCTTTCTGCTGGTTTTTCAGGATCAGATTCTTTGAAGTCTGTCCCTGGACTTAATAAGGAAAATGGAACAAAGAACTGAAATGATTCAGGCCAGGTTGCCCACTTAGTAGATTTAACACCATTGTTTATGGATTCCCCATATTTGTCCAGACCAGGCACCTTGTGAACATAAGTCTTTCCCCCTTCTTTGGGAATCATTCCAGCATGAATAGCAGATCTGCAGATTGATGACTCCTAATAGAGAATATATACAATATATTGTAAAATGTATTTGCTTTAAACATGTTTATTTTATTGTTTTAACTAAAAAAAGTAAAAAGACAAGATTTGTCATCTGAATAGGCTCACATGAGTGTAGACAAGACTTCCTCTAACAAGGCTCTTAATGTTCAGGCATCCATTGGGACAGTCCACTCTATAAATCAAATAATAAATGTTGATGTTTTTGCGTTCCTTGTAGACCGTTATAAGCAATAAATGTAGAAACATAGAAAATGATGGCAGATAAAAGCCATATGACCCATTCAGTCTACACAGTTGTTTAATTAAAACTATACTGAACCCTGACCCTATTTTACTCCCAATTTAATTTGAGATTTAGCATATCCTTATATTGAGATCAAGCATGTTTAAACTGTTCTAGCCTCTACCACCTCAGATAGTGGGCCATTCCACTTACTAACTACCCTTTCAGTGAAGTAATTTTTCCGCACATTTCCTCTGAATCTACTATCCTCCAGTTAATACACATGATCTTGTGTTCTATTACACCTCTTTCTTTGAAAAAGACCACCATCCTCCATCCTACTCTGCTCCATGCTATATTTGTTTATATTTTTGTTTATTAGTCATTGAGATATGGCCTCCAGAACTTAACACGATATTCTAGATATTCTAGATGAGGCCGTACAAATGTTCAATAAAGGAGCTTACTACTTCTCTCTTTCTGCTACCAGTTCCTCTTCGTATGCAACCAAGCATCTGACTTTCCTTTCTCATTGCGTTGTTTCATTGCTTGGCTACCTTTAAGTCCCATGAAATTGTGACTCCTAGATTTCTTTCCTCTTCTGTAGTTTATAATATAGTGCCATTAATGGCATATTGAGCCTTTAGGTTTGTTTGCCCCAAGTGCATGAGTTTGCATTTTTTGGCATCAAATTGCAGCAGCCACACTCTTGACCATTTTTTCAGGCTACCTAGATCATTACTATTTTGTTTACACCTCCTGGCGTGTCTACCCTGTTACATATCTTTGTGTCATCTGCAAAAGAAACAAATTTTTTCTCTCATCACCATGGGCCAGATTTACTAAGCTGCGGGTTTGGAAAAGTGGAGATGTTGCCTATGGCAACCAATCAGATTCTAACTTCACTTACCTATTACATACTATAAAATGTCAGCTAGAATTTGATTGGTTGCTATGGGCAACATCTCCACTTTTCCAAACCCGCAGCTTAGTAAATCTGGCCCCATATGTAATATCTCTAAAAAGATATTAATTAGCACTGGTCCAAGTACAGATACCTGGGGAACTCCATTGGTATACTTACTATTCATAGACGCAGGCCCCTTAGCAAGTAGGCGGGGTCCAAGTCTGGATGGGTGGGACTGGGGGTGAAGCTGGGCAGGATCGCTACCTGATTGAAGGTGTCAGAGGATGACAGCTTAAAACAGCAATCATGGCACTCACACTTATACAAGGGGGTATATTTACAAAAGGTGATTTTGGCCAAATCACCTCAACTCCCGTGAGTTTGGAGGTGATTTGGCCATCACCGTATTCACTGAAGGCAAAGTCCCATGACTTTTGCCTTTAGCAAATTCAACTCGCCAAACATCGCGGGACAAAATTCGTCCAGATGTTTTTCTGGACGAATTGAAAGCTTTAGCCATGCTGTGCTGATAGAACTACAAGGCTAAGCATTCGGTTACACTAGGGGCTCTAGTGTTTCTGGCGTCATAATTAATATAAAATGCTGCCCCCTACAATCAGCAGATCATGGCTAAGGCTTTCAAGCATGCTGCACTTGTTTTTTTTTTTTTAAACACCCACAAGTTGCGGCGATTTTTTCAAGGACAAATTGTGGTGCTTTTCTATAGAAAGCACAGCGATTTACCCCTTGCAAAATTGACGCGACTGGCGGGTGTTTAAAAAAATTGCAGACAACTCGCAGCTGTTACACGCTGCATATGGCAGCAGCGTGTAATTGTGTCTTTGTGCTTCAGTGAGGAATTCCGGTCCTGGTTTCCCCTGCACCATTCCTCCTTGCTAGGGAACCTGTCTAATTACCTGCAGCTGGGATTACCTTAGCTGTGCCTTGGCCATGTGCAATCAGCAGCCAATTAGCCTCTCTGCGGGTCATAGCCTCCAGCGGCTTTGTCCAACCTGCCAGCTGTTTGTGATTCCTGTGCTTTGCAATTCGTGTGTTTGCCTTCCAGTCTCCCTCTGTGTCCTTTCTGCAGCCCAGCCTTCACTCACCTGCCTGCCTTCTGTCCTCCCTCCTGGTAGTGTGTGTTTCAGTGTGAGTACCCTGTCTGTCTATTCAGCCTTGTCTATCTATTCATCTCCAATGTGTCTGTCTGTGTAGTCTATCTGCACTATCAGTCTCAGCCTTGCCTATCTGTTTATTACCTTTATTACCTTCTCAGCCTTGCCTATCTGTTTATTACCTTCTGTCAGTCTCAGCCTTGCCTGTCTGTTTACTTTGTGTCTGTCTCAGCCTTGCTGGTCTGTTTATTTCCTTGTGTCTGCCTATGCAGTCTCTCTGCATATCACTGTTGCAGATTATACCATCATCTTTAGTGTGTCTATCTGTGTAGTTTATCTGTACTGGTTCTGTACCACTCTCCTGTGTAAGTCTGGCCTTTCCCTGCTTCCTCTCTCCTATGAGTTTGGTTCTGGGGACTGTGACCTTTTGTTGCAGTCAAGTCCAACCCCACCATCAGGGGCTCTGGGGAACACTACCCGATAACACAGACTCTGCGCCCTGGAACCGTTCTCGTAACAGCAGCTTAGTGAATTCGGTGAATTCACGCTGCAAATCGCCTGTAATTCGCAGCGACATCCAACGAATTGAAATCGTTGGAAAAAATCCCCTTTTGTAAATATACCCCATAGTGTGCTGAGCACTGTGTTAAGCTGCCAGCCTCTGGGTGCTTGTTTACAATGCAGGGGAAGCAGCTGCCATGGTCCCATGGTGCCTCTCCTCCAGGCCCTGTAGCAGCCACATCCCTTTTACCCTCTATAGTTAAGCCCCTGCTCAAAAGAGATTCCATTTACTACAACAATTTGATGTCCATCCTGTAACCAGGATCATACTCATGCAACTATCTTTGAGCCTTGAATGTGGCACAGTGTTAAAGGCCTTAATGAAATCTAGATAAGTTATGGTTACAGCTACCCCTTGTCTACTACTTCAGTTACCCAGTCAAAAAATTTGGTAACATTTGTCTGACATGGGGCCGTATTCAGAGATGCGTTTGCAATCGTGAACGCAAATAAATGCATGCACTTAGCAAGGAACACCCACCAAAACCCCAGTCACTCCTCTCGCAAATCCGTGCTCTTGTAGACTTACACTTCCATAGACCACCTTTAACTTTCCATGTGAACTTATGAGCGTATGTGTCCTCCGTGCATGCGGTTCTTGCTTGGCGAGCCCAATTGTGTTCATTTAAATGCCTCTCCCTACCCACTTTCATGTAAATCTTCACGTATGTATTTCGACGCGAGACATTCGAACGCACGTCCACACATGCGATTCACATGTCCGTGCCTAAAGCACGTACGTGTGTATCTTCAACATCAATTGCATAAAGTTAATACGTATGTGCAGTTGGTCCATTCGCAAAAATACGCACGCATCTAACCGTTAAATTAGGCCCATGATCTCTCAGTGATTGTATGCTGCTTGAGATCTTGTAAGTTACTGGATTTAAGATACTGTACAATTTGCTCCTTTAAATGTGTTTCCATCAGTTTCCCTACTACTGATGTTAGGCTCACTGGTCGGTAGTTAGCTGCTTCTTCCTTGCTTCCACTTTTGTGCAAAGGGACGACATTTGCTATTTTCCTGCCTTCTGGAATTACTCCTGTTACTAGTGACTGGCTGAATTCAGTTAATGGTTTTGTCAGCACCCCTCTAAGCTCTTTTTGTACCCTAGAATTTTACCCATCTTGCCCGTCAGCTTTCTTTTAAATTTGTAAATATCTTTTAATACCTGCTCCTCAGTGAAAAGAATATTGACTCCTTTATATCAATAGTCTTGCTATTTAAATGTGGTCCCTTTCTTTTTGAATATTGAACAAAAATAATTGTTAGTACATATATGTAAATCTCTTATTCTATATACATACTCTGTATATTCATCTTTTAGCATTGCTCCGGTCATGGCACAAGTACCAGCAACTGCATTAAAAGATAAAACAATTATCCATTATAATATTGTTGACAATGTTATTCAGGTGAAATTTTGATTATTATATTAACTCCAATACAGTCCTTAGAGCATTGGGAAGATACCAAGGACTTTGTATCCCCATTATTACCATACTCTTACAGACAGATTTAGAATGATCCAGAGTTGGGAGTAAATGTTAGAGAAGGAGCAAAGCTGCATCATAGCAAAACCATGTTAAACTGCAGGGGGAGGCAAATCTAAAATGTGCATAGAGAATAAGCTGAGTGGAGATTATCTGAAGCTTAACTCTAAATAAGAGTTTAAAAAATAAGCTTTGAATGAAGATTTGCACCTTTTTGTGCAATTTCTCTTAACTCTATATTAGCCCCACTGTATACATTTAGGGACTGATCCAAACTAGCATGCAGGTCTGGATCCAAAATGAATGCCGTCAGGAGAGTTACGCAACTGCCACTTCCGTTCGCTAGGAAATACATAAATGTAAGTATTCCATGACTTCCGCTTGCCTAAACACTGCAATGTGGCGGGGTTAGGCATGTAAAACAGGCTGTGGGGGGCAGCATTAAGCAGTTCCATGCGGATTTGTGTACATACAAACACAGATCCACATGGAACACTAAGGGCCAGATTTTCTAAGGGTTTGGAAAAGTGGAGATGTTGCTCATAGCAACCAATCAGATTCTAGATCTCATTTAAATATTACATACTAGAGAATATCAGTTAGAATCTGATTGGTTGCTATGGGCAACATCTCCACTTTTCCAAACCCTGCAGCTTAGTAAATCTGGACCTTAAGAGTAGTTTATGGAAGTGGAATTTGTGTAAACTCTGCATGAGTTAGGGAAGTGACGCGGGAGTTCCCTCCCCTCTTCCAGTGGAAGCGGCTGCAGTCCTCGGTTAGAATGTCTGATTTCTGAAATAGGGACATCCGATAGTTCCTTTTCGGATGTCCCTATTTCGACTAGCCCTTCAGTTCAGAATTTTTTTCAGAATGGGTGAGTATGCCGATATTTACTTGAATTTCATTCATACATATCTACAAGAACCTTTCTCATTTTGCAGTGGTTTATATAGTTTTTCTCATATATCATATGAAGTATGGGAAAAAATGTAACATGTACAGGCTTGATTTAAAATTTAGCATTTTAAAAAAAGGTTTACATTTGTGTTCCTCAAATTGTGACATGGGAACTGATCTAAAACTCCATAAAGAAAAATGAAGAACAACATTGAAATACACCAAAACAATGTCATAAATGAATACTTAAGTACTAAAAGCAGTACAATATTTAAATGTTGCACAGAGCTGTGGAGTTCCTATGCCAGATTCCTGTAGTATCCTCATATTCATAAGGGTGAGGGGAGACTACTACTCTCACTTGTACAGAGTTCCGAACTCCAGAAACAATCTTAAGATTTCCATGTCATTCCCACATAATAAAAAGGATTCTACATGCAGTAAGGGTGGAAACCAACCATTACTGTGCCATTTAAATCCCTCCCCCTACCACCTTGCCTACTTGCATGCAGCTTGAGTAAATCAGCTGTCATTCTAAGCTCTGTATCCAGTCCAAAAACCTGGATCCAGACTTCCAAAGAGTGACATATTCTGAATGCTAGTATTGGAAAACACCTGCGTTTTTAAAATTGCGCCACGATCTACATACAGTATGGACCCACAAGATCCAGATCCAGATATCGATACCTTTAGTAAATTTGATGCTTGACCAATGGCTGGTCAGATGCAAGCACCAGGGGGAAGGAATGCAAATTATACAGCACAGAAATATTGCTAATCAGAAATTTTTTGGTAGTGATCTTAGATCAGAAGGACAGGAGGTGTGTCCTCCCATGCGCTCGCATTAAAGGCTTGATCCAAGGCGGATCCCTGCTGATGTTGCACTCAGAGGATTGAGATTGAGCCCAACACCAGTGGTAGTTTGGATCTGGTCCAATGATACAACACATTATTAATTTTGGTGTGTTTCTATATACAGTAACAAGGTTTTAAAGAATACTACCTGATGGTATGTCTTTAGGTGGGAGTCTGGATGTCCTGGAAGGTGGTTTTGTGGTTGTAGACAATGGAGTTGGCACTGAATATAGGGCAAATGATCCAGACCATGTTCCATATTTAGATGACGTGATTCCATTTTTTGTTGAACCCTTATACTTGAGTTCCCCTGGTCTCTTCTCAATTACCATTGATCCACCTTTATTGGTCAATGTTCCGTCATGGATTGCAGATTTACACATAGAAGAATCCTAATATTAAACAGATAAAAATTTTGTATTTATTGAGAAGTTCTATGGAAATGATTAAAAAGTGTAAAAGTTGATAAATAAATGTAAAGCGTTATTTAGATAGTATAGACGAAAAGGGGACTAAAACAGATAGTAAAATGGGTTTCCATAGATTCCGTTATTTCTTAGTTTTTTATTTTAAATTAAAGTTAAAACAGCAAACTATTATAATACAGTTTTTTTGGGGTCTTTTTTAAATCGAAATCAACATTCCAGTGTAAGAGCAGTGCAAATTATTATGACCAATGTTCAAGGGTTTAGGTAGTATGAAAATATTTGCTTGTAAGTTTGATAGGACAATTGATTGTATTGCCTCAATTGACCACTTAGGAAATGTCATATGTTTATTTTTTGCCAACCATAGA
>WWET01006093.1:21115-40024 GCA_011038615.1 Limnodynastes dumerilii
CTCAGATTAAAAGCATACAAGATGGAATCCATTACATATGAAGATCCCATCAAAGCAGGTAAAAAAAATTTTTTCCAGTATTTTTACTGTAATATCCGGCCCTATATTTTATTAGGTAAATAGGGGGGACATTTACAGGCCACCGCGGGTTCTGACAGGGCAAGCTGGCACTTGTGGTTCTCCAAGCACCAGCATGCCCTGGCATCCTTGGGCATGCTGATGCTTGTAGCACTACAAGCATTAGCATGCTTTGCACCATAAAAGCCACTAAAACCCGATAAATTCATTGGCGGTGTGAAAGGGACAGACCCACAAATTTCCCAGGTTTTTGTGCGCTAAAAAGTGTCCTTCTTTTTTTGACCTGCCATTTCTTCCTGGAAAAACCTGGGAAGAAAATACTGGGTTTAGAAGGGAAATCGAGAGGGCACTTGATTCCTCCCACAAAATTGATGCAAAACACCATTTTTTTTTCATTTGGATCTCAGATTTTTATATCCAAATCCCAGGTTCTATATTCTATATAAGACATTGTAAACTGCAATTTTCATGCTGTTTTTGAATATATATATACAGTATATAAATTTTTTTGTTTAAGAAATCCAGATCCAATGTGAAAACCAAAACCAAACCATTAGAGTTTTTTTGTTTTGTAAACCAAAACCAGAACACACAAAGTTTTAGAACCAAAACTATAACACGGTCGTCACTTATATTTACCAAATATATAAAAAAGAATATAAGCAAATGGCGCTAAATCTAAGATAAATTTAAAGTATATATAGCAGCTGTATGGGGTGATGTGACTCCACCCCCCTTCCCAAAACTGGAAAAATACAAGAAAATATAAATAAACTTACAGCGCTTCTAAAAAGGGAATTATGTATACAATACTGAGCTCAAATTGGGGAGATTTATCTTCAACTCCACATCTATATAATGGCTTCAATAAGATAGGAAAACGGCACTTAGAATGTTATAAACAGATTTTAATAGAATCGATAATAAGCAACATATATAAAATTCTTTTTAAAAAACACAGACACACTCTATTTAATAGTAGGATCCCACTAGAGCGGATCGTGCCCCACTAAAAGGTTAGCTGGCAGCACTGGATACCTTAAGATGTAGCAAGGAGAGTTCTTGATCGCAGTTCTTTTAGGTTGGGAGTCCCACTGCAGGTGGCCAGCCCGCAAAGTGATGTGGGAAAATCCCTATATCTTATGAATACAGTACAATTGATATTGCAGTTCAGCGTATATGAGAGTAGATAATGAATCTAGTGCAAATCTGGAACCTGTAAGGAGTATTCCAAACCTTGGAGCCTTGAGATCCACGTACATATAGTGATATACAAGCACGCTACCAGCCGGAACCCAGCAATCAGAGGAGTGAGCTGCAGCTTAGCTCCTACCCCCCATGCACCGGTGGGATCCCGAGCAGAGGTCCACACCGGACGGTGGAGTTTGGAGCTCACGGCAATCCCTGCTGACGGCGGTACGTGGCATTCATTATCTACTCTCATATACGCTGGATTGCAATATCAATTGTACTGTATTCATAAGATATAGGGATTTTCCCACATCACTTTGCGGGCTGGCCACCTGCAGTGGGACTCCCAACCTAAAAGAACTGCGACCAAGAACTCTCCTTGCTACATCTTAAGGTATCCAGTGCTGCCAGCTAACCTTTTAGCGGGGCACGATCCGGGTCTAGTGGGATCCTACTATTAAATAGAGTGTGTCTGTGTTTTTAAAAAGAATTTTATATATGTTGCTTATTATCGATTCTATTAAAATCTGTTAATAACATTCTAAGTGCCGTTTTCCTATCTTACTGAAGCCATTATATAGATGTGGAGTTGAAGATAAATCTCCCCAATTTGAGCTCAGTATTGTATACATAATTCCCTTTTTAGAAGCGCTGTAAGTTTATTTATATTTTCTTGTCACTTATATTTAGATGAAATGCTCTTTTTATGACCTTAGATGTGTAACTCTACAGTACCCTAAGTTTTTGCAGAAATGGACTCTAGCCATCCTGAAGCTGTATCATGTCACCTCGGGGCTCCTGGGGTATGTGCTGAAGTATGTCTTCCTGCTTTTGGGTGTGTGTCACCTCTGGTTCACTGCCTCCATCACTAGTTCATCATGGTACTTGTGTACCCTATTCCCAAATTTTAACATCCCAGTCAGTCAGCAACACTTACAGTATATCTGTTGCTTTTCAACATTCAAACATTGAACCTTTTGACTTATATATATTTTTATGGGCCACATTCACAAAATATCACAATGCATCTGCTTTTCCACACTGCATGTAAACGCTGTGCCATTTTATCACAAAGCATTCTAATTATGACCAACAATAATTCAAAAAGTTTTCAAGTGAGAATCCCATCCATATTCAAAACCAGATATGGAAAATGTAGGCTCCTGATTGTTGGAAATACATCTGTTGGTCTATTATCGCAAGTAAAGACTTCAGTATCGCACAGTGATCCACGGTCATAAGTCTGCTGCTGCTGCTGAAATTATAGTGGCAGCAGACTTCTGACTCCATCCCTAATCACTTAATTCATTTCTATTACAATTGTGTTTAGCAAATAGAATGTATTAAGAAGTCCAAGCAATGCACTTTGTACAATAAGAAAAAATATGTACAATAAGAGAAAAGGGCCAAATTGAACCACTTTGTAAGCAATCGTCACTACTGTTTATCCAATATTAAAAAAAACTAGGGCCAGATCCTGAACAGAGGGGTCGGGGGCCTTACGACCACAGACCCAGTCATAAAAGTTAAGGTAGCAATCTGGACATGTAAGTGTTCAGATTTACTACTGACAGCAGGGAGTGCAGGGGGCGGGCACTCCCCTGTACAGGTGCGTACCTACGGACCCCCGCACGAACGTTAAGCATGCGGGGTCTGGAACCGGCCCTTAATCTTTATTAATTCCAAAATACAAAAGAAAGATGTGAAATGTATATTAAAACATATGTAACAAAGTAAATGGAGAGAGTGTTTAATATGAGAGACAACTTAAATTAAAGGCTGGGGTAATTTGCTAGCAACAGAGATGAATGAATGAATGCATTAAACGGGTCAAAATGCTTTCTTATTAGATAGCATTGACAAGTTTGATTTCACAGAATAACAAACAAATTTAAACTGATATAAAATGAAAGAGCATCAGATCTTAGGATCAAGTAAAATAAATAAATGGTAAATAAATGTACCAATAAATAGATCAATAAAAATATAATTATGCAAATATTAATATATTAATCTAAATATCATATGAATGAATACCAATAAATATGTAGGTAAATAAAAATTGCTGAGTAATCAAAACATCACATATGGGTCCATATATAACAGGCATTAGTTCACATAGGAGTCCATATACATAAAAAATGGCATGCAGGTGAAAGATGAGTCCACAGTGTGTTCCACAATAGTATTCACTGTAGTATCAAGAGCCCAAAAAAATCTCATCCAAGTGGATACGTAGGATAAAAAAGAAAGGGAACAGTCAATACAGATGCTAAAAATAACCACAGGCTTATACAGATACTAAGGAACAGTCAATACAGATACTAAAAATAACCACAGACTTTTACTGAACACTTTTAAAAATAGTGACAGATCAAGAGATGTTTTTTTTTTTAAACAATCTTTTACTGAACACATAATAAAAACATAAAATAAACACCATGCATGAATAATAAACAGCACGCTGCGGGGTGAAAACAAATCCCCTACCGAGGCAAAGCTGAAGTCCACGGAAGCTACAATACACGGACGTCCAGGCAGTAGATGGTAAGTCCCTGGTCCTCAGGCATGCGCCGGCGGGGAGAAGACACGAGGAAGCTGCTCAAAGATCCGGAACCTAAACGCATTTCGGGCGTCGCCCTTTCACTATAGTGATCACTATTGATACTATTGTGGAACACACTGTGGACTCATCTTTCACCTGCATGCCGTTTTTTATGCATATGGACTCCTATGTGAACTAATGCCTGTTATATATGGACCCATATGTGATGTTTTGATTACTCAGCAATTTTTATTTGCTTTTATTTACTTATATATTTATTGGTATTCATTCATATGATATTTAGATTAATATATTAATATTTACAGTTTCCTAGGCCCAGTCTAAATAACAGTTTAAAAGTAAAGCTGGTCAGTATCTGTGTGCAGTAAACAATTCAAATATACATCCCTGCATGAAAAGAATACAATTAACTTGACTTGCCCTGAAACATGGTTTTGCCCAGGAGTAACTTTCCTCTCTTATTTCCAACCTCTGAAACCTCTGGTACTAATTAACGGTATTTTCATAGTTTTAGGTTCTATATCCTTAAAGGTGTGACACTCGCCATAGTTAGAGGTACAGAATATAATTTACCTGAACGGTGCTGTTGGTATTTTTCCTCTGAGATGCAGAGAGGTGAGGACAGCAAAAGAAAACTCAAGGAGAACTGACACTAGTATAAAGCTTAATAAATTTGTTTTATTAATATCTTACCTTTTAGGGTTCTTCCGATTAGCAAGAAACCTTGCTTGTTTTTGATTTGCAGGAAACTTAGTTAGTTCAACAGATAATTAAAATAAATTACAATTTTCAGACAATAACAATTTTCTTGTTCTTCTTCCTAAGAGTAACAGAGAGAGAAAACCACAATTGTTGCATACATATAGCTCAACCCCACTACAACAACTGTAATTTTCCACAACCTCACTATAAGCTATCTTATCAACAATTGTAGAAATACGCACAATCTCAGAATTTATATTACCAAAATATATATAAAATACCAATTTTACATTTACTGTATTAATCACTCACGTTTGTTTTCAAACTGAGAGTCTGTATCGCTGTATTTATTTTGTTAAACTGGAGTCAATGAACTGTTCTCTTTTTCAATTCAGATTACTATTAATTGTATCCAATCAGGTAGATGGCAAAATAGTATTTGTTTGGTATTCTGAATTAATATATAGATTTCCTTCAACAAGGCAGCGCACTAAACTTGTATCCAGTTAGGTAGTTGAAAAGCGGCATTTACTTCTGCGTTAAATTATTAAATGTCTCTTCAACAGCATTGCGCCCTCTCACCGACAATCAATGTGTACTTATATGTCACATTCTCCTCTGATAAAGATCCGCTCTCTCCAATCAAGTTCCTGAAACTCAGTCCCCCACCACGCTGTTGGAGAGCATTGGCTGAGCAGCCTGAACCCTCAAGGCATTTAGCCAGACAGGAGTCTGCAGCATCACCTGGGACTGTTTGGACTTTATTGCTGGATAGAGACTCTCAGGGAAACCTCACAGGGACGGGTCCAGTTACTGGCATGTGTTGTGTACAATATTGTGGATGTATTTTTTTCTGTTTTTATTGCCTAGTTACCACTCATTGTTTTTGATACAATAAAGGCATTATTATACCCTTCTCTCCTCTTTACCTGTGTGACTGCTAAACCTAAGAACCAGGGAAGTCCAGTGGGCTCTGTGCCTAACCCCTGGTATCCTGACAATTGTATATAACCCATTAAAATTTCTAGCTAGTTTCCAGGTTTTGCATGTGGATGCTATCAAGATGATATCACTTTTAAGGATTCTGGGGTGTTTAAGTGGAGCATAAAGGGCATATGTAAGAGAAAGTGAGCAGCAGAGTATAGTTTATAGTGAGCAGCAAAGAGAATATTTGTGACAACTGTCGGAGCCCAAATCCAACAGATTGATTAAAACTCTTGAAGGCTAAGTCATTAAACTTTATGGACTTAATTCACACTTAAGAAGCTGCGGCTTCTTAATTACGTAAGTGTCCGAAATTACCTACTGTGCATGCATAGTAGGTAATTTACGCTATCTATGTAGCCGATAGGCACATAGATAGCGTAGGTGCGGTCTTTATAGACCGCACGCTGCGACATCCGTACAAAGAGGCGGCGTAGTGTCGCCTCGCGGCATTTTTAGTCAGAAGTGGAAGGTATTTAGATTAGCTGAGGGAGGCGGGTGGGAGGCGGGGAGGTGTAATGTCTGTACGGACATTGCACAAAGAGAGAAATTAGGTAGCCCTATGGCACTCGTAAGTGCCATAGGTTACCTAAAAACGGGGGCGGGGATGGAAGAGTGAGTTAGGTGCGCATCTGCAAGTGTGAATCAGGTCCTATATTTGGAATGTGACAATTGTACATATAGGCCTGATTCATAGTTAAGAGTGAGTTAGGTGCGGATCTGTCCCTAACTCACCCATCCTGCCCCCGAACCCGCCTCCTGTTTTTAGGTACCTGCTGGCACTTAAAAGTGCCATAGGGCTACCTTATATTACCGTGCGTAGGTTCCTTCTTAAGAAGGAAACTACGCATGGAGAATGTTTCTCCCCGTCTTGGCACACTTCCTCCTACCTAAGCTTCTATGTGCTGTCTTTAAAGACCACATGTAGTCAATCTACATACCTAAATGGTACATAGATTACATAAATGAGCTACTATGCAGTCTTGTAGCTCATTTCATATTTCCCCGCACTTTAGTGTTTTAGGAAAGCTTTCCGTTAAAAAAAAAAAAGTATTTCTGGAAAGTTAAAGTGTATGTTTTGTTAAATGCCAAGTTAAGTTTTTATCTGTTGCACAATCAGTGTGTCGTTGGCAGAATATAGATCAGAGGGATTTACTTCAGTGACAGTGAAATGTTTTTGGCATTCTTAAAAATGTCAGTGTTTCAGATTTGGCATAATTTGAGATATAACCAGAAAAGAAGGAAAATGGGGAAATGGGGAAGACACCAGGATATTGAACTGATAAATGTGTAGAGAAGCATGTTATCTGTAAAAGCATTGACCTTTTTTTTTCAATTTCTACTTGGATCACATGAAAATTTGGGAGATCAGTAAAATGAAGAATGAAAAGGAAAGAGAGAGTGGGTGTCCTTGCTGTGTGGCACCTTGGGACAGTGAAATTACCTTAGTTAATATTATTGACTTTAACATAGATTTTAGGATCACAGTATATAGTGTGAGTGACATTTCTTGCAAATATTCTTTAATGTCTTTCTTGTTTGTAAATATCCTTCTTCATATTGTTAAAGTTTTATGGAATGATTAGTGAAAGTTGTGTATTATAATAAAAAAATGTTTTAATAGGTACAGGGAGATAGATAGATAGATAGATAGATAGATAGATAGATAGATAGATAGATAGATAGATAGATAGATAGATAGATAGATAGATAGATAGATAGATATTATTATTATTATTATTATTATTATTATCTGTTTTAAACTTTTTTTTATACCCACTGTATACAATAAATGTCTCCAGAGAGAATTTTTTATTTCCTTTTTTTCATGAACAAAGAACTTAAGGTTTTGATTTGTACTGAATGAATCCTTGCTAAAGACTGTCAGGTTCCTCCACTTTTCTAATGGAAAACATGATTTATGGCTGAAGGGATATTTTAAATTCTGTTGTACCATTAACTGCTTCAATCTTTGATTAGGCATGCACACTTCACCAATAACTGAGCTGACATTTTTATCGCACTTAGAAACTGCAATACATATGGCTGAGACACAACTGAGATTGCTTGTGAATAATTTAAGGCATTAGTATATATTTTCTTGCTATATATGTATATAGCAAGAAAATATATACTAATGCCTTAAATTATTCACAAGCAATCTCAGTTGTGTCTCAGCCATATGTATTGCAGTTTCTAAGTGCGATAAAAATGTCAGCTCAGTTATTGGTGAAGTGTGCATGCCTAATCAAAGATTGAAGCAGTTAATGGTACAACAGAATTTAAAATATCCCTTCAGCCATAAATCATGTTTTCCATTAGAAAAGTGGAGGAACCTGACAGTCTTTAGCAAGGATTCATTCAGTACAAATCAAAACCTTAAGTTCTTTGTTCATGAAAAAAAGGAAATACAAAATTCTCTCTGGAGACATTTATTGTATACAGTGGGTATAAAAACGTTTAAAACAGATAATAATAATAATAATAATATCTATCTATTGATATTGCTACAATTATTGGGACATTCGTTACTCTTTCTTTTTAAATTTCATTAGCGCTTGCCACTAGTATTGCTGTTTGTGTTGTATCTACTTTAAACAGGGTTTAAACAGGGAGCCTGTTCTTTGTGGCTCATAGCACTTTTGGGACAAGTTATATTTATTTACTTCGATAGTGAATTATTTCTACTTTTAGGTAATGATATAACAGCCCTTCTCTCGAGACACTCTTTTTTGAAATTCAAATGTGGCCCTATTCACATCAATACACTATTCAGCTTTCAACTAGGTGTGGGGGTGAATAGTCATTATTATTATTATTATTATTATTATTATTATTAGTAGTAGTAGTAGTAGTAGTAGTAGTAATAGCAGAATTTAGTTAGTTATCTTTTAAAGGAGTAACATATTGCAGAGTTTTGGAGTAAGGGCAAAACAGGTGCAAGTGTACAACTTAACTAGACAATTTTACAAAGTCAGGGGGGCTAAGTAATTGTAATTCTTTTGCATTCAAAGAAAATACTTATTCTGCACATAAAACTTATATACTGCACAGCTTTATGTTAAATCTATAAAATTAGAGTTGAGCTAAGAGTCTTTGGGCCGTATGCAGAGCTCCGGGCGCATTACATATGTGCCCAGAGTTTTCTGATATTTGTTACTGCGCATGCACAGTAATTTTGTAACGCCATCTATTGCGTATACGCGGTCTTTAAGATCGCGTATACGTACTCTACATTGCAAAAAGAAACGTAGATGGCTTTACAAAATTACTGCGCTTGCGCAGTAACAAATATCGGTATGCAATGCGCCCGGAGCTCTGCATATGCCCCTTTATCTCTCAATTCTAATTCTACTTTCACTATTAAAATGTGCCCTCCCCCTGCAGTTCAACATAGTATTGCTCAGATGTAAATAAATAATAGGAGGGAGTATTGCGCTGAATTAATGGCTGCAAGCACCTAATCTATGGGGGTCCACCTATTCCCCCAAAAAAGAAAAAACAATGTAAACTAATTAAGGGTTAGTGCCAGTATACACTCCTGTGATGTTGGCAATAAAAATAAAACTGATATATAAATTTGTCTATGAAAGAAGTGTTGATGTCCACCATGTCTCCCAATTCAAATTATTTAGCCATATAGTAAAGATATGAAAGTACACAAATACACATTTATTAGATCAATCACAAAAACACCAATATAAAATCACTATAAAACAGCATATGTACCAAGATTCAGGTGTGCTATTAGAAGTGGAGCAAGACTCTTCTGAAGTCCAAGGATAAGGTAGAAAGTCTTGCCGCCAACTGGAAAGATGGAAAGGGAGCTCATGACTCAGATCTATGCTGTCACTCTGCTGCTGCTGGGTGCTGGACTCACATGTTTCGAGCTGGACCATCCTTTTTCAAAGATATCTTTGAAGATATCTTTGAAAAAGGGCAGTCCAGCCTGAAATGCGTCGGTCTAGCACCAAGCAATGGCAGAGTGATGATCTGAGATAGGAGCTGCCTTTCAAGTTGGTGGCAAGGCTTTCTATGTTATCCTGGGACTTTTACATCAGCAGGGTCTTGCTATATAAATAAATAAATATATAAAATTAGATATAAAAATGTGCCATAAATTTAAGTCAGCCACCATATTAACAAACATATTAACAATGCCTCACATAAAATAAAATCCAATCATCAAAAATACTGAGACCTGTCTGACGAAGCAAACAACTCAGCGCCTACATAAAATCAATCTCCACTACCACAAGAAAATAATTTTTTATTTCTAACCATTGGACCAGATCCTGACTTAATAACAACTGGCTATTTATGACCACTGACGTGCCTAAGTAGATATTGTGTACTTTCTCGCATGCGTGGGTAAATATTTTTAGCATTGTAACATGGTTACATAAACACAATTGTAATATTACAATGTTGTCATTTTACATTGTAACCTAGTTAATGATTGATCTAAGTATATATTACAAAGTTAATACACATTTAAAGTGACACTGCTAACTTACATACAGTCATGTTAACTTGTAATTATTATGGTTTTTTTATATTTAGCATTTTGTATACCTATGTAATAATAATATAAATACATTAAACATATGTTTTAGAATTTTATTAGTCAACTTTGTATGTTAATTTTTTAGAACAATAATGATAAACTGAAAAGGTTACATGCTCAAAATTTTATACAACACTCTTAACAAAAAAACAAAAAAACACAAAAAAAAGCATTCTATTTTTTTCTCATAATTTTCAGACCTCCTCTTTTAACAGGGCTTGATGGCCTTTTAGGTCTTTCTTATTGTGGAGTGGGGTCTTGTTGTTGTTCTGTTGTCTTGTCTTGGGAATCACTTGTTGAGGCTAAATGTTGCCTTGTTTTGGATTGATGCTTCCTAGTAGTTGCTGTTTGGGCCATGCATGTGGATAGGCCTGCCATGGATGTTGTTGTTTCTTCAGCATGTGAAGGCACCCATCTGTTCATACATTTCTTAGCGTCTTAAAAGAATGAGGAAATATTCTTCCTGAGAAGTGATAGTTCATTTTCTACCACTTGATGGTGTCGTGACATTTCATTATGCATGGCTTCAAAGGTTTGAAGCTGTTTTTCCAAAATCATGTGATTCCTATCAAGTTTCTCATTAAGAGGTGCTATATGATCAATTATTTTTCCTGCTCCACTTGAAGATGTACTAGGCTGTGGTTCTGGCACATTATCTCTTTATCACCCTGTTCACACTCCTCCATCTCAGTCCCCTCTTCCATTAGAAGAAGGGTGTCCTCTTGTGTTGGACATTCATCTAGAATATAATTGACAGTATTAGTATGTGAAAATTGTTTTTTTTATTTTTTTTTCCAACAGAATAATATTTTAAAGATTACATTAATTATTTAACATGTTTGTTTCATAATAGTTTTGTTCATTTCAGTCACATTTCCAACATTAATGTTTTTACATTACTAAAATAAAATAAAAAGTTGCAAATGTATTAGTCATTTTTGTAAACACCATTTGACACTTTTTAAATTAAAAATATATTTAAATGCTCCCAGTAAAGTTGACATATACACGGTAAAAAAAAAAAAAAAAAGTTATTTGTACTTTGTAAAAACTTAATTGGATTATTGATGTCACATATGTTATGTTGGTATCCATATTCTTTAATTGCATTTGATCAGTTAACTATTTGTAAATGGGTTTTTTGTTTGTTTGTTTTTGGGGTTAAGCAATTGTGTGTAAAAGTGGAATTGTTTAGATATTTAAACTTTGTTCACAAATGTATGTAAGATTTTTTAATTCATTTTTTTTCATGTGGAAAATGTTTTTGGCTTTGTGTATTTGCAAAAACCTTATATATATAATATCAATAAGGATAAAAATGTAAAATGTGCTACTGTGACATTGTATTATTTGTGTAAAAATATGTAAATGTCACATTTTACAAACATTATATAGCTTTACACACATCTTATGGATAGATCACATCTTTATCATATGTATGGGAAGCTAATATTACATGAACATATTTAAATTAGACATTACTGACCGTTCTTTCAGTAGATGAACACTTCTATGCATTGCATCTGGATTTTGAGCTTTGGAATATGATAGGAACGCTTTATAAATTTCTTCCCATACCTTGGCACGCAAGTGTCCTGGTATTTCTCCGTCAGTGTATAGTTTTTTTGATGACTTGTGTTACAATGAAACTCACCTCTAGGACACTAGGGTTTTGTTTTTTACCTCTCAGTCCCCTGTTTATGGTAGTTACAAAAGTTCTTGTGGGATGGCACTATTTATGCGTACACTTTGATTGAATTTTAAAAACCTTTTTTGATAGGTTCCTTGATTTTGCGCCAAATGTTCGTTATGTCATTTGATTGATGTGCATAAAATCCTATTGAAATTCTTAACAATGGTGATGTGAATAATTTGTTTGCGTTCCTTGGAGGTGGACGTTTAATATTCAGTGTTTGTTGGCACCATTTTTGGACATATTCATCAGTTCATAATGGTGGATGCACGCACAACAAACTTCTCTAATCGGGAAATTATGTATCTGGTATTGGAGATGGATGCTATAAATTTGCGTGAGCCAAGATCTAATGCACAAATAAGAAGGGCATACCAGAGTGTCCAGAAACGCATCATGTGCCATTTAAACATTGAATAAAAGGGTTGACCAATTACAGCACCGTTGGTCAGACCTCCAACGTTGACAGCCGGAGCTACTGCAAGAAGTCAGGCAGGCCATCCATCGGCATGAGCGCAATAATTGTTTCTTATGTATTTAACTTTTATGTGTTTTTTTTTTTAACACATAAAGCATTTGTAGTATGTTAATCACACACATTTAACATTGAGCTAAATTCAATCTACTTTGATTAACCCCACAAATACAAAAATGTGTAAAACACACTGAGGAAAATATTCAATTTTCAAAATACATATTCTTGGTTAATATGACAGCATTAAGACCAAATGAAATCAATATTATAAAGCAAAAAAAAAAAATTATGAAAGGCCTAATTTTAGCAAATGTAGTGTTTCATAGCACAAATATCCTTTTTAAAAACAACCAAAGAATCCCTAAAACTGTGTTAGTAAATAAAAGGCCTAACATTTTCTTAGATTTTATAAAAACATGTCCTTAATTGAATGTACTGTTTCTATACATAGGACGAAGAAGACACAGGCAACAGGAAGAACACCATCATCAGAAGCTGCAAGAAAGTAGTGATGAGGAGAAGCAGTTGGACCCAGAGGTGCCTGAGGTACCACAGCACCATGGTCAAGAGCAGCAACAAGTTGCAAGAGAAATTCTTCCCTCCCCATCCCCACGTCCAATGTTACCATCCTCTATTCTTGCATCTACTCCTTTAAACAATACCCCACCCTCCCCAAATATAAGCACTTCACACCAGATTATTGAAAGGGATCCACCACTTGTCAAAATTGATGATGAAGCCCAAAGTGCAGCAGGAGGAAGTAAGTAAAAGGGGCTGATTCAGATTTTGGGAGTAAGGGCAAACAAGTTGCAAGTGTACAGCTTGGCTAAACCATTTTGAAAAGTAAGGGATGTTAATTAATTTTAATTATTTTGCATTACTTTACTTTTGAACATAGATCTCATATTCATAGCTTTATGTTTGATCTATAATGAATAGTGGAGTGAAGAAACATCACCTCTAACTTCTACTTCTAGTTTCACAATTTTAAATTGCCTCCCCTTGCAGTTCAACATGGTAATGCTCAGATCTACACTTGCACCTAAAAAAAAGGTGTCAGTGCAACTTAGGTATAGGCCCAAAATGTCTAAACAAAAAACTTCACAGCACACAATCAAGAAACATGTGTAGGTATAACTAACACTAAAATTCTTTAGAAATGAAAAGTCAATGTCAAAAAAAATGTTTGTCTTAGTTATTATTAATATGGCAATTATACAATTGTTATGTTTTTAAAACACACCTTTTGCTGAGATTTTTTTGATATATGTATACATTTTATTTAAAAAACAACAACACTATATACAGGGGAGAATCCAAAATGTTTATTAAGCATACAAACATATTATAAATTAAAGATATGTGGGAACACTAATAAAGCAATAAAAAGAATATATTTTTAAGAAAATTAAATTAGAAAAAAAGTATACTTGGTAACAAATGTATAATTTCTCAACAGGAACCAAAAATTACATCATAAACCATCCACTGTAGCCTGTGCTCATACATGTGACAAATAGCATCAGAGTTTTAGTTGTTGTGGCAGACAGGATGCTGGTAACTATCCAACAGGCCCCTAATCACCCATAATTGTTTTGAAAATAAATGTTGTGTTTTATGTTGTTTAAATGTATGTGTGTTGTGTCATCATGTTTACAAATACCTATATAATAGGGTAGAACCTATTTTTCAGTTAGGTAACAAATATTTAACATTTAATTTAACATTTCGTAACTTAATAGACTTTTTTTTTAAAGGCTTACAATTAGCAGAATTAGGAAGGCCAATTGAGAACAGGAAGCTTTTGGTTATAATAGATCAATTAGAAACAATTACTCCAATTGAAGCCCATGGTTTGCTTATTTTAGGATCTAATGTACGTAAACCCTACATATGCAAGATCCTTTACACATCAAAAATTAAGTTTGTGTACATATGTGTAACAGTACTTACGTATGCCAGAAGGGGTTTAATGTAAAATCGTTATTAAGTCTTGGGCATGTAATTGCTTAGTTATGACTGCTACGTTATGTACTTCTTACAGCTGCAGATGTTAGTAAGTCAGGATTACTCCCTTATTAAAATGTTCAAACTGATAGACTTTAAACATATCACCCTATGACACTTGAAACAATCAACAGCTTCAGGGTTTTATTATAGCTGCATCCTATCCAAACTTTGTTTACAATTCCTGATGCAAATTAGAAGTTAATATACCCTGTTGCACTGTTGCAGTTCCGGTAATTCTGTTCAGGTTCATTTTTTAAAATTTTTTTTTAAATATAGCTCCTTCTGTCTGGTGTTCCTTATAGTTTGCTACCTGCCACAGTCATTGTGCTCTAGACATTTAGATACTGAAGTGCAATTCTAAGTTTTTGAACATTGTTACCTTGTTACAATGTCAAAAGACTATCCATGTGTATGACAAACTTATACACTTTGAAACCTACTGTATGCTTGACACACCAAATATAACTGCCATACGTATGTAGTAATAAAAGGGCTACAATAAGATGGCCGCTCAAAAGAAAAAAAGTGTGACTATAAAAAGATATAATGTGCATAATATGGACATTGGAGATTTTTTCTAGTATACTGTAATGACAACTTCTGTTGGAATAACCCATTGACTGTAATAAACATTAGCTATGAGAGCCTCATGAAGAGACACAACTTTTAAGATACACTGAAAGATTTTCTTTATAATTAAAGACTTTTTATATTGACACATATTGGACACATGGACTCATCAAGGTGAATGAGTCCCTTTTGCGAACACATTTTTTGCCTTCTCCCTAACTGCACTTACATAGGCATAAATGTTGCTTATGCCTACCAAAAGGAGCAAGTTGCAACTACTGTGCATATGCAGAGTTAAACCTAAAAAGTAGGTGTAAGCACAGCTCTGCATCAGGTCCTATGTTACGACTTATATTTTGTTTGTAGTGCTAAATATTGCAGAGCTTTAATATACACATATAGGGCCAGATTCAGACCTTCATGCATTTTACATACACACAGAGGTCTGAAAGTCCGCATGGAAGAGGGGAGTGAACTATCCTGTCACTCCTATTTCTCCTGTGGTTTTGGCAGCAGTTACACAGCCATAAATTATCTTTAAGTCTAATATGCGGAACAGCTGTCCATATAATTGCTGAACTGCACAGAACTACTTAAACTCACCCCTACTAAAAAATTTCAATGTGCCTCCCCCGCCATCTTACATAGTCTACCGTAACATTTAGCACACATGCAATGCGAGAATAAAAGAAAGTCGAGTAATCTGAATCTGGCCTTAGTTCCTATTAGGAATATTAAAGATAAAATTCAACTTTGAAATTAAACTGAGTTTGAGTTATATAGCAAAAAAGTTTTAATTTTTTTTTTAATTCACGATATTCATGGAATTTAATGTATTGTTTCCAGTTTTCAGTGAAGCATAGGTTTTTGTTCCGCAACGACTGAAAATAAATACAATTATTTAGTAGTGTAAATATCTATATAACAGGACTATAAGAAACAGTTCATGGTAATTACGGTTTGGCAGCATGCACATGTAACCCTATGTCAATGAAAATGTTAATAACACATAAATCAGCAGCACTCACAAGGATAAGGGCTGTGGGGCAAACATGTCCTTATTAAGATCCTCATTTATCATCCAGGCAGCTAATCCTTTAGTAATTCTAGATGGCAAATTAATTTTCCATTTTAATTATCTTAAACTGTTTTCACCCAAGAAAGATCATAGGGACAAATCATGGACTATTAAATAGGGCATTTTGTTGAGATTTGCTTTATATATCAATAAATATAATTAAAATTATTATATAAAGCTGATAATATATAAGTCAAACACCATTATATTTAAAACATAAAATTAGTTATAGTATTCCAAAACATACCTTATATATGCTAAACTAATTATCTCTTTGCAATCATTATTGGTGTTCATATTCTCTAGCTAGTAATGTCAGCAGTTAACTGAGAATTAAAAGGGGACTAAAGTTGTGTTTACTCAGGAAACCAATTATTAGTTTTATTGCCCCCTGATTACTGACTGTTGCTGTATATCTAAACAAGTGATCACATTAGGCTGATAGGACACATTTCTGTTTCTGCATAGCACTCCAAAGTTTATTAGTTAGTTATTAGTATATTGCCAGATTAACTTCTATATATAATTAAGACACTGATTAATGATAGTTATATATGTATATAATTATATTATTGCCATATAATGGCTATTTTATTACCATTATAAATTATATCAGTTGGTATCAGTTGGTCGATTTATGAAAGTAACTCGATCAAAATCATGGATCTTTGCCAACCAAGATAATTATTGTTACTTCACCTAAAGTATCCAGGTCAAGGGCATACATGACTTTTAAATACCCACTCTTATATTTAAATGTATACATTACATTTTCATACATATACATTACAACTGTGTGTTAGTATACATTAAATGTATGCATTTAACTATCAATTAATATTAACATTTGTCTCATCCTGTATATAATGATTCATTGTCATTATAACCACAATGCCTACCAAAGGATGTACAGTCAAAAATAAAGTAAACAGAAGGCAAAATCTATATTCATAATATTTATCAACCATTATGATTCCTAATTATACAGGTTACAACATTTTGGTTATTCAATTATGTTTTCTCATTGATTTCTATAGCCTCAAACCCAAATTATATAAAACAGTAGAACTCTAGCAAACCTGTGTATATTAGTACAGGTGATAAAGGCATTACTACTAGTGTAATAACTATAATAAAAAATGTATTTGTTTCATTAACTGCTAAATTTGTCAGTTTTTTACAAAAAAATTACACAGATGTATAATGTGGAAAACACATATCTAACATGGTACAACAATCAGACTTTGCCAAATACTGTATGCTAAATGTATAGTCCCAGCTCAAAGCATGCAGGCTTATGTCTGTCCTATTGGGCAATAGATAGGAAAGGCAAAGTAGCTATTCTATCACTAAGGATACAACTGGAGGAGCTTGCTGTTTTAAAAACTTAAATGCTATGAAAATTTTCTAATCTGAACCACATCTATCCACAATTTTCACCTAAAGAACCTATAAATATTGTATATATTTCACAGCTCTGGCAAATTACCTTAAAAGGATTTCATCTTATCATATTTAAAAAGTTACCAATCAACAAAGTAAGCACATAGAAAAATTCTGTATATAAACCATTAAATATATTCATTGTATCAGTATACAGATACCAGGCAAATGCAAACAATTGCAGATCGTAGTATTTTCCAATACAGTACATGCATCTCCAAAGGAAGTCAACCCGAGAATGTTTTATTTTTATTGTTTGTTTGTGATGGCTGAATTCACCCTATTTGACAGTATATTTACTAAAAGAGAAAATTATAATAGTAAATTAAATGGGGAATCAACCCAGAGGTTTAATTTAAAGCGACCAAGCCAGACTTATTTTCAAAATATTTGTGGGATCTAATAATAAATGCGATCAGAAATTGGTGTGAAACTATATCACTCCAGAAATATAAAACAAAATACAACAGGGATCAATATTCTTTTTTGTGCAGGATCATAAAAGAGATTTATCCTCACCAATCATCCATCCTAATACCTTTGACCCCCCCTATATATAAGAACCCCCAAATGCCCCAGCGAACCAGAGACTCAAGAGGGGGGAGAAAACTCAAAAAGAAGGTCAAAAATAAATTAAGGAATGTATAAACAAAAAATATGAACAGTGTTTTTACGTTTATCAAATTTTTTTTTTCATTATGCATAAATTACTCTATTGCAAAAAGAACTCTCATTTGTACTTAATACTAGCCATAATATGTTTTACCTTTTTACTGAATAGAACAAATACATACGGCCATTATGCAGAAAAAATACTTTCATACTAAAACAATATGATACAGAGTTAAAAATATGCGCTTGACCTCTAATTCCACCTCTCTAAAGAAAAAATGGGGGGATCCTGATAACACAGATTACCACCATGAATCTTACAGACAAATGCATTACCCCTTTTTATATATAAAAAATTATTATAGGCTGTGATTAATAAAACACAAATTTAATTTTTTTATTTAAAACTACCCTTATTACCCCTATTATCTATCACCATTTTAAAGCTCATAAATAATTAACTTCATCTCCCTGTCAACATTTAATTTCTGTCATTGGTTCTCTTAACTCAAATTTTTCTTCTTATGTTGATTTTTTAACACAAAATTGTTTTGTTTTTTCACTCAAATTGAACATTAGGGATAATAGGAATGTTTTGAAACTTATGGACCAAATCACTTGGTATTCCTTATATAATTTTCTTACTTTGAATGTTCAAGCACTGTACACTTGCATTCCCCATTATTTAGGTTGAAAATCTATTGATTTTTACTTAACATCAGATCTGAATATATAAGTTGAGCACAAAAAATGATTTACAATCTACACTGATCTAAAAAATAAAGGGAACACTAAAATAACACATCCTAGATCTTAATGAATGAAATATTCTTGTTAAATACTTTGTTCTTTACATAGTTGAATGTGCTGACAACAAAATCACACAAAAATTATCAATGGAAATCAAATTTATTAACCCATGGAGGTCTGGATTTGGAGT
>WWET01006093.1:40403-51204 GCA_011038615.1 Limnodynastes dumerilii
TCATCCAGGATGGCACATCAATGTGAGCTGTGGCAAGAAGGTTTGCTGTGTCTGTCAGCGTAGTGTCCAGAGCATGGAGGCGCTACCAGGAGACAGGCCAGTACATCAGGAGACGTGGAGGAGGCTGTAGGAGGGCAACAACCCAGCAGCAGGACCGCTACCTCCACCTTTGTGCAAGGAGGAACAGGAGGAGCACTGCCAGAGCCCTGCAAAATGACCTCCAGCAGGCCACAAATGTGCATGTGTCTACTCAAACGGTCAGAAACAGACTCCATGGGGGTGGTATGAGGGCCTGACGGGGGTTGCTTACAGCCCAACATCGTGCAGGACGTTTGGCATTTGCCAGAGAACACCAAGATTGGCAAATTTGCCACTGGCGCCCTGTTCTCTTCACAGATGAAAGCAGGTTCACACTGATCACATGTGACAGACGTGATAAAGTCTGGAGACGCCATGGAGAACGTACTGCTGCCTGCAACATCCTCCATCATGACTGGTTTGGCAGTGGGTCAGTAATGGTGTGGGGTGGCATTTCTTTGGGGGGCCGCATAGCCCTCCTTGTGCTCGCCAGAGGTAGCCTGACTGCCATTAGGTACCGAAATAAGATCCTCAGACCCCTTGTGAGACCATATGCTGGTGCGGTTGGCCCTGGGTTCCTCCTAATGCAAGACAATGCTAGACTTCATGTGGCTGGAATGTGTCACCAGTTCCTGCAAGATGAAGGCATTGATGCTATGGCCGCCCATTCCCAAGACCTGAATCCAATTGAGCACATCTGGGACATCATGTCTCCATCCACCAATGCCACGTTGCACCACAGACTTCCAGGAGTTGGCGGATGCTTTAGTTCAGGTCTGGAAGGAGATCCCTCAGGAGACCATCCTTTGTAGCGAAGTCATACAGGCACGTGGAGGATACACACACTACTGAGCCTCATTTTGACTTGTTTTAAGGACATTACATCAAAGTTGGATCAGCCTGTAGTGTGTTTTTCCACTTTAATTTTGAATTTTGTTTACAGATATTTGGGGCCACAGTGGACACATGGTTTACCTCGAGTTTTGCTAACGTCTATATGGGTGTTTTTGAAAGACCAGTTCTTTGGCAAGATGAACTCAGTGCACTATGTACGGTATATAGATGACTCACATTAGTGAAATATGTATTGATTATCTGAACATGAATCCTTTTAATTTACAATTCACTTTTACTTTTGATCCTGTTTTGGTAAATTTTTTGGATATCACGCTATCTGCAAGAGATAATTACATGATTTCTAAAATAAATTGGAAATCCACTAATTCTGCAAATTATTTAAATTTTTTTAGTAAACATCATTGCACTTTGATATATTCTGCAGGAACAGATAAAATGTATCCATAGAAACTGTAGTGATTATAATAATGTTTTAGATTAAGCAAATAAGATAATCAATAATTTTAATCAAAGGAATATTCTGATACATTTTTGATGGAGGTATTTCTGCAACACTTGAAATACTAATATTTGATTGCAAAAAAATGTTTCAAACAGAAATAAATATGCCACTTGTTATGAAATATAACAATAAATTTAAACAAATTTCTAATAGTATAAGAAGAAATTATGCTTAATAAAACAGGATAACATTTTAGGTCCTATTATAGGGGATCTACCCAAAATTATCTATAAGAAAAATAAGAACTTAAATAATTTGCTAACATCAAATTCACAGCTCTGGCAAATTACCTTAAAAGGTTTTCATCTTATCATATTTAAAAAGTTACCAATTAACAAAGTAAGCACATAGAAAAATTCTGTATATAAAACCATGAAATATATCCATTGTATCAGTATACAGATACAAGGCAAATCCAAACAATTGCAGATCGTAGTATTTTCAGACACTGTACATGCATCTCCAAAGGAAGATCAGAAATTGGTGTGAAACTATATCACTCCAGAAATATAAAAGAAAATACAACAGGGATCAATATTCTTTTTTGTGCAGGATCACAAAAGAGATTTATCCTCACCAATCATCCATCCTAGTACCTTTGACACCCCCCTATATATAGGAACCCCCAAATGCCCCAGCGAACCAGAGACTCAAGAGGGGGGAGAAAACTCAAAAAGAAGGTAAAAAATAAATTAAGGAATGTATAAACAAAAAATATGAACAGTATTTTTACGTTTATCAAAAAAAAGTTTTTAATTATGCATAAATTATTCTATTACAAAAAGAACTCTCATTTGCACTTAATACTAGCCATAATATGTTTTACCTTTTTACTGAATAGAACTAATACATATGGCCATTATGCAGAAAAAAATACTTTCATACTAAAACAATATGATACAGAGTTAGAACCTATTCTCCTAGGTAGGTAGATATGGATGAAAGAAATTGATTATTTTACTTGGAAGGTGCATTTCTCAGAGGGTGCAACAGAATTAAATACCAACTTTGAACAAGCTCCTTTATTTGATATTTTTGATAAAAAAAAATCTAAAGTAATTGTCCACACTAAAAATAAATGTAAAATTTAGTCTAATGTTTTTCCTACTTAACATAGAAGTAAAGCTATACAAAGCTTGTACTCTAAATACATTTAAAAAGATGTGCTTGGCCTCTAATTCCACCTCTCTAAAGAAAAAATGGTCCCGATAACACAGATTACCACCATGAATCTTACAGACAAATGCATGGCCCCTTTTTTATATATAAAAAATTATTATAGGGCTGTGATTAATAAAACACAATTTCATTTTTTTATTTAAAACTTTCCTTTTTTAACACAAAATTGTTTTGTTTTTTCACTCAAATTGAACATTAGGGATAATAGGCATGTTTTGAAACTTATGGACCGAATCACTTGGTATCCCTTATATAATTTTCTTACTTTGAATGTTCAAGCACTGTATACTTGCATTCTCCATTATTTAGGTTGAAAATCTATTGATTTTTACTTAACATCAGATCTGAATATATAAGTTCAGCACAAAAAATTATTAACAATCTATTTTTTCAATTTTTGTGCACAGTGCTTATTTTTTAGAACACACTGGAACAGAGTTCTGGCACCTTTTTCGATGAATTTTCCAAATTTTTTAATACTTTTAAAAGTTTCAGCGGCAGTCATTAAAACGGTGCATGCGGGCTGCTTGTGTGCTGAGTCCGATGCATGCATACTTTGTCCACGCTAGTTGTGATAGCTTTGCTCGACTTGTGATTGGTTGTGTAGTCGTGCGTGAGTTGATGTGAGGTCCACCAACTTTTTATTACAAAAAAAGCACTGCTTGTGCATAATTATTTTATGAATTTTATTTACAGATCATTGGGGCCACAGTGGACACATGGTTTACCTCGAGTTTTGCCAACGTCTATATGGGTGTTTTTGAAAGACCAGTTCTTTGGCAAGGTGAACTCAGTGCACTATGTACGGTATATAGATGACTCACATTAGTGAAAAATGTATTGATTATCTGAACATGAATGCTTTTAATTTACAATTCACTTTTACTTTTGATCCTGTTTTGGTAAATTTTTTGGATGTCACGCTATCTGCAAGAGATAATTACACGATTTCTAAAATAAATTAGAAATCCACTGATTCTGCAAATTATTTACATTTTCTTAGTAAACATCATTGCACTTTGATATATTCTGCAGGGACAGATAAAATGTATCCATAGAAACTGTAGTGATTATAATAATGTTTTAGATTAAGCAAATAAGATAATCAATAATTTTAATCAAAGGAATATTCTGATACATTTTTGATGGAGGTATTTCTGCAACACTTGAAATACTAATATTTGATTGCAAAAAAATGTTTCAAACAGAAATAAATATGCCACTTGTTATGAAATATAACAATAAATTTAAACAAATTTCTAATAGTATAAGAAGAAATTATGCTTAATAAAACAGGATAACATTTTAGGTCCTATTATAGGGGATCTACCCAAAATTATCTATAAGAAAAATAAGAACTTAAATAATTTGCTAGCATCAAGTAGAATTAAATCTAATATAGATAAATCTAAAAATAGGGTATCTGATTTACCTAAAAGTTGTTTTAGATGTAATACAAATATATATTTAACCTGTTCCTTTAACATTAATGGGATTTATTTCATACATTCCTATTCAGGGGGTTCAGATTTTTTTTTTTTATAAAAGAATATATGAGACTACCACAGACCCTCCAAAATGACCCATTTTATTAGGTGCAATTGAATCCGCTCCTGAACATCCAACTCTTACTAACCTGGTTTAAATGAATTAACTGATATAACTGAAAAAATAATTTGCCTCTTCAACAAAGGTAGTAACCATAGCAACTGACAGTTGGAAACTGAGGAGTAAAGTATTTTGTACCGAATGGAATGGGTCATGTTGGAGGGTATGCTATCAATGTCATGTACTGTATGTTCTACAATGCACTTGTTCTTTACAGTTTGTTGATAGAACAACACATAAGTTAAAAGATTATTTTAATAAACAACACCATAATATTTGTAATAAAAACACTACACACAGTTTATAGACATTTTGTGAAATCCTATAGTGACCCTAAATAGTGACTCTAAATATATCAGTCTTTTTGGGTGGAACATATTAAGGAGACATAGAGAGTGTAACTATTTCATTAGACTTTGCTAGTGGGAGGATTTTTGGATATATCAGCTAGAAACACTATATCAAGAGGGTCTCAATGAGTTCAGAGATACTGGGTACTGGATTTATTAAAGTAGAATAAAAAAATATTATTTCGCTAATTAGTTTATTTACATTCATATAAATTATTTATATTAACTGTTTAAGTAATTTGCTTTCAATAATAATTATATATTATTTATAATTACAGTTTATTTGTATTTCTCTTTTGTTCATTTATATTGCAAATACCCAACTGAGTAGCTGTTATGTGTTATAATTAGAGATGAGCGATTTGAAATCCATGAAATCCGACACTTTAGAATTTTGAGGTTCCGAGTCGAACCAAGCCATGGCTCAGATCTTCCCACAAAATTTGGATTCCAAATCAAGGCAAAACGCCATTTTGGCAGAAATGTCGGATCCTGCGGTTTAGTTTTATTTCAACTTAAAATCTCACGTTATTTTTCAGCTGATTTGTGGTTGGGCTGTTCAGGAACACAGTTGTTGCGTGCTTTTGAGGGTTTATAAGGCACTCCCACGTCACCTCTGAGCCAATTTACATAGGAGATTGGTGGTAATAGTGTTGATCAGTTGTAGCTCTACTAGCGTCACAATATATACCTAGCATCCTAACGTGCAGTATATTTTTGCTGTATTAAAGAAGAAAAAGCCCTTATTAGGGCTATCTTTTGTACATTTTTTTTTTAAAAAAGGTGTCTTGATCTGGAGACACCTTTTTTTTTTTATAAAAAAGGTGCCTTTATCTGGAGACACTTGGTGAAGTGTACGCACTCACAGTGAGTGTAGTACAGGACATGCAGTTACACATTTTTCAGAAGCCATTGTACATATAATCTGTGTATTAGACTATCAAGAGTGACTAATTTGTCAAAAGCCATTACACATATACTCAGTGTAGTAGGCTATCAAGCATAACAATTGTTTAAGAATTGCACAGTGGTCAGTCACATATAAAAACCCAACATTTTTTATCTGCTCTGTTTATTTTTGTAAGCTGCAGAAATGGAACTTGTAGTTAAACGATTTACAATTCTGTAGTGAACAGTTTTGCTGGCAGTGGCTGGAAATGCAATAGAATCAAATATAGTTTGATAGTTATAGTTATAGTTTACTAGTACCTTGCATCTTATAAAACATTTTTCTATTGATTCAAATCAGTGACCTTAAATCCCTCTATTAGGCACTCTATAAGTTGCTCTGTGTAACGTATACCTTTTATGATGTTAATATGCACCTTCCATCTTGTAAAAATTGTTCTATTCAAATCTGTGATTGTGGTCCTTTAATAAGTTACTATTAATCACTCTATAAGCAGCTCTTTGTAATGTATACCTTTCGTGGTGTGATTGTGCACCTTGCATTTTGTAAAAAATTGTTCTATTCAAATCTGTGATTGTGGCCCTTTAATAAGTCTCTATTAAGCACTCTAGAAGCTGCTCTTTGTAATGTATACCTTTCATGGTGTGATTGTGCATCTTGCATCTTGTAAAACATTTTTATATTCAAATCTGTGATTGCGGTCCTTAAAGAAGTCGCTATTAGTCACGCACTAAGCTGTGGAAATTTGCAAAATCCCCCGTTAACTGCAACATCCTTTTATCTCCAGTTCAAATAAAATAAAATTAGCACATTTGCTGATTATTTTATTATTCTATTTAAAAGAATTTCCATCATGAACCAACAGTCTACGGAGCCGGTGTACCCCTGTTTTGCTAGTGCTGGGACTGTCGGTCCTCCTAGTACTTCAGCAACTAATTTGACCATGAAAAACTTTACAAGTTTAAGAGGAAAGCATAAGCGACGGCACTTACAAAGGGCTAAGTTGTTATCCCTGGTGCGTAAAACTTCACCAGAAAGTCCATTCCAAAAATACTGCCTTTTCTCTCTTCTTTCTTTAACGTCTTAATTTGTCTTCTAAAAATAAAAAATTGTAAACTTTGGTGGGAGCCTAAACGAGCCAAGCACCATGGCCACGTCAGTCTACCTGTCTGGGTCCGAGGTGCTTGCTTTGTGAAACAGTACATGTCCCCGGGATCAAGGACATGAAATTGCACAGAGTGCAATATCGAGTTTGCTATTGTGTTGGTGGAACTACTCATCAAAAATGAGCGCAATGCTGTGTTAAGCTTACTTGAATAGAACAGAGTGTGTTAACGTGATTTCACAGAAAGTATGGGGTGTTCCTGTCTCACATGTAGCAATGAAATAATATTAAAACTTGGCTGTCAAATTACTTTTCCTGATTAACACAACAATCTTACTTAACATAATTATAATTAAAAAAATACAACCCACAAAAGACTATTGACATCTTGTTATTTGTCAATGGGGTTGAAACCAAACAGATTATAGCTCTTGCAGGGCTATTATTTCTAAAACAAGTGTCTCAGGGTATAGGGTATTAAATACAGTGTCGGGGTGGTTGGTGGGTGTTTCCTTGCTCTGGCCGTGCGTATAATTGCGTGCATTAAAAAAAACGGTTCTCTGAATACGGCTCTTGATATTTATTAGGCAGCATGTTCAGAAATTTCAGCAATGTTCAAAAATTGTTGGTTAATGAGAAGCAAGTAAAAATGTATTCTCATATTTACCTGTATTATGAGCTATATAAATTTTGTTTCAAATCTACCTGATAGTGCTGTTGCTAACATCATACGTTAATACACAATTCAAAACACAACTGACCATATTAGAAATTATACAGTATTTGAAAAAAAAAGATAAGATATTTTTTCCCAGCCTATACAATCTTAGATGTCCATTCTAATTTCAGTGAGTGAATGGCTGTCATTTACCAATATCACACAGACATTATATTGCCCTCTTGTGATAGAGGACCAATTGCAAGTTATGGGTGACGTTTGATAAGGTGATGAATTGAGCCCTGCATGGGGAAAAGCAATTTTATCTTTTACTTCTCATAATGCTATGTCAAAATATAGTCTGGCTCTTTAGCATTTTAATGTAATGTCCATAAATGAGAGACTATTTCTTAGGAAAGTTTGAAATGCTTTGCTCAAACTGATCAGAAAACATAAATATCTAAACCAACTAAAAATAAAGGCTTTAGATATTAGAACTTCCCACCCTGCTATTATCTTATTCTCAATTTAAACTTATTCAAATATTCAAATCCATGGGATTCATTTTTTTTGCCTATTTAAATGTATCCATCTACACATGTAGCATACTTTTAGTGTTTTCTTGAAATTGCATTTCACATAATGTGACACTTAAATTGCTCTCAATTGCTAGAATGATTTGTCTGCAGGAATGGAATAATTTTAGTCTGAAGAGTTTTTATTATGTTTGCCAATATATTGAAATAAAGTCATTTCATTTTGCTTAGCTTGACATTTATAGGGAAGTCATTTTGCTGTCACTGGAATCCAGAGAGATAAGATCAAGGCAAATTGTTGGCTTTATTTGTGCTTTTTACCCTTAGAGTAGCCTACAAGACAAAGCCCGTAGAAGGAAATGTCTAAATGTTTTCATATATCATGCACCGCCCTGCTGTGCTGTTTATTACATCAGCCTTTACAATGAGAGTAAATGTCATTAAAAGAATAGATTTTTACTTTAAGGCATTTGGTTTCATAAAAACTATAGAAATGCAGTGAGACAGATAGCTAGTTCTATATCAGGGTGTTTCTTACTTGCTATTTGCTAATTTTTGGTTGGCAGTCCTGACAGGTTTAGTTTACCAAGCCAAAATTTGCAGCCTGTCCTAAGAGAAAAAACTCCTTAATATTTTTTTTTTTTGCTGCACCCAATTGCATCCAATAAAGTCTATATAAAAGAAAAAGCATTTTGGGGCAAAGTCTAAATATCATTGATTAAAAATATGCTCTGGACAGAATCTATAAATACATAAACTAAAGACAGTAAACACATAACATAATGATTCTCAACATGTGATAAGAAATAAATGAATCATTATTGTTGAAAAGATTTATATATATAGATGTATTCTTATTATTAATAATAATAATAATAATAATAATAATAATAATAATAATAATAATAATAATAATAATAATAATAATAATAATAATAATAATAATAATAATAATAATAATAATAATAATAATAATAATAATAATAATAATAATAATAATAATAATAATAATAATAATAATAATAATAATAATAATAATAATAATAATAATAATAATAATAATAATAATAATAATAATAATAATAATAATAATAATAATAATAATAATAATAATAATAATAATAATAATAATAATAATAATAATAATAATAATAATAATAATAATAATAATAATAATAATAATAATAATAATAATAATAATAATAATAATAATAATAATAATAATAATAATAATAATAATAATAATAATAATAATAATAATAATAATAATAATAATAATAATAATAATAATAATAATAATAATAATAATAATAATAATAATAATAATAATAATAATAATAATAATAATAATAATAATAATAATCATTAATAATAATAATAATAACTGTAGTAGTGGTATAGTAGTATATTTAAGTTGTGTTTTTATTATTATATATTATCTTTAATTATGCTATCATATTGTTATTCTTTTTTTACTTAAACACTTTGCAATAATTGTAATATTTGCAATAATTGGAGAAGCCATATTGATAGTAGTAATGGACATCACAAAATTACATAAAGTTATGATATGGTTGTAGTTTGCTGTCTGTGTATAGGAGAGAGCAGTGAACAAGAGAATATATGAGAATATATTGGAGAACAATAAAAGTTTTCAAAGTCAAACTTAAAGTCTTGTTATCGATTCCTCCATTAGGGTTGTTTGGGCGTGAAGCAGAAATTCTTCTGCTTTGTGTGGACAATATGGAAGTTTAAAGGTAGGGAGATCAAATTTAGGTATAGCTTGGTATTTGTACATATTCAAATTTTTATAGCCATCTTATTATTAAAATAAAAATATAGCAAATTCTTATCATCAGAACTGTCATGTGATATAACTGCCCGTAGAGCGGTCCCTATTTCAAAATCATTGTTGGAAACATGCTAAAAATACAAAATAGCTATTGGAAACAGAAATCTATTTCCCTAATAGCTACAGCCTGTGGCGGTTGCAGAGGGTAAACTAGGGTTAGGCTGCAACAGCTGTGGTGGGTATAAGGTTAGGGTTCGTTCCTAAGGGGAACATAAGGGTTAAAATGCAATTCATGGAGGGACATTGCATGGATAGTTAAGGTAGCCCTATGGCACGTAAGTGCCATAAGGTACCTAAAAAGAGGGGCGGGATGGGGGCAGAACAGGTGAGTTAGGCACCGGTCTGTCCACACCTAACTCACACCGTACCTGTGAATCCAGTCCACAATGTTTACCATCATAAGAGTGTTGGATTTTTTCTTAACAGTTGAATATAATACAAAATGAAAGCAAGATTATGGTTGCACTAACGACCATTCTCTATGGTTTCACTCCTGCGTAACTTATTTACCTAAAACTTACTTTAATGGATTAGTCACAGCTCATGGGCCACTGATGTGTGCTTGTCCTCAGGCTTGATTGTGCCAGCCAGCCCCTGCTCATAACAGTTTTTTTCTCTCTTTGAGTATTTATGCAGTAGAGGTACATCTCCATCAAGTAACAACATTTTCTTGATGCATTTCAATAGAAAGCTAATCAGGGAACCTGACACCTAATTACCGCATCAGGAATTTAATTAGGCAATTTGACATCTTTTTAGGGCATGTAATGAATGTATGAATATCATTCTCCATATCGTTAGTCATATAGTGCAAATATTGTTCCAAGTAATTTACGGAAATTGTATAGGGAAATAACATCAAAGTATGACAAGTAGATTGAAAAAGAAAATAAACAATGGAAAATAGAGGTCCCTCGCCCTCAGGAGAATAATTAGAAACTTGATGTCCATTTTAATTAATCATTCTTTCCAATTTTGATGTTCTGGAATAGATACACAAACCTTGGTGACTTAAGGCTAAGATGACTAAAATGCAAACAACATTCAACAACATTTAGGCATGATCTCATCATGTTGCTTAATAATGGAAATGTAGTAATATAGTTGGCTATAAAACTATACAGATATATCTTTTACCAACATACTATATTATTGTCAATTCAAT